>CM076570.1:1278851767-1279117449 GCA_034641835.2 Pinus albicaulis | reverse complement strand
ACTAAGCCCCTTGTTTCTCTCCCTATCCCCTATTACTCACTCTCTCCTTTCTTTAACTTGCCCCCATCACTTGCTCTACCTCTCTTTCCATATCCCTTTATCTCTCTCACTCTCCTTGTATTTCCCTCCTCTCTCTCTCTCTCTCTATTCCTTCCCCCCCAACTCATTCCCTCCATCCAATCCCCACTCTTCATCCTTTTCTCTCTCTCACTATCCATTTCTCTAAATATTCTTATGTATCCCTCCTATATTCCTATCTTTCCCCTTTTCTAAGCACCATATATCTCTCCATAACATCCTCACTCCCTCTCTCCCCCCTTATGTTTCCCTGCAGTTTCTCCCTCATTGTATCTCCCTCATCATTCTCTCTATTTCTTCCTTCCCTCATCTCTCTTACTCTACCCCTTATATATATATATATATATATATATATATATATATATATATATATATATATATATAGGTATATATATATATATATATATATATATATATATATATATATATATAGGTGGGGCTCTTACTCACCTTTCACCAATATATGTATAACATATTGGATTTTAAAATTTATTACAATTTGTTGAAATATATTAAATAGATAAAATACCAATATCAATATATAATGTAATAGAGTTTGTATGTTATGTATATCTTAATATATTATTTATGTAACAAATACATTGAGTTTAAAAAATACTACTTTCAATTTGAATTTAAATAAAATTAAAATTATAATACATATAGTTTAAATATTTTTTGCAAAATCATTGAAAAATATTAAGCCTACAAAATATATATTTTTGTTCTGTTTTTCTTTGTTTTTTTTGTAATTAAGAAGAATTAACAATTCACGTAGTTTAAAAAGGCCACGTTTTGACCCAGAATCCGGTAATGATTTTCAGAAAATCCAGCAAAGATTTTCCCAGAATCTTGTTTACAGTTGTTAAACATTAGTATTTTGAGTGCCCCAAGGGTTTTTGATAGTGTTGAATCCATTTCCACTATCAAAAATGGATTCCAAGCACTGCAACTACCTAATTTTTTAAAATTTAGTTGACCGGATTCCAACAGATTTCTCCCGTCTGGGCCAAAACGCAGCCTCGGTAGACAACTCCTTAACAATTCGATTAGCCTTGTACTCATGTGAAATGTGGTTGATTCTAGCCACTACTACTACACTTTTGGGGGCCTACCATCTGTCTTCTTCTCTATAGATCGGCTCACAACTGGGGATTGAACTTTGAATATTTTGACTTCCATGATTTCACATTTTTTAAATCACCAATTAAAATCTCCCTTAAAACTTAAACCTATAAAATATTAATACTCATCAACGTATAATATAAATAAATTAATATAATTTTTATATTATATAGCTTATTATATTATTAATAGAATAAATACATTAAATTTAAATAATAACACATACAAATTAATACATTCTTAAGATTATATTTATTTAGTAATGCATTACATTTAAATTCTTAAGATTATATTTATTTAGTAATGCATTACATTTAAATACATAAATTAATTTGTATAAATTTAAACTTTTTATAATGATAAATTGTTCCTAAATTTTTGTTAAAATATTATAGCTTTATGTTTTAAATTATCTGAATACAAAGTTTTTAGTTTACAATATCATTAACAATTTTTGCATATTATATTTATTTTATAAGCATTTTATTCAATTAATGTTTAGTTTTCATTTATGATTTCATTAAATTAATATATGTATTATTTTTTTTTTTTATTCTTTTAATATTCATCTTCATTCATCTTCATGGTTTACATGGCTCTTTTAATCTATAAATTTTGATTCAACTACTCTTAAAATATGTACATATATATATTTTTTAATTATAATAATGGTTTTATGATTTTTTAATTTTATACAATAAGTATATGTGAACTTTTGTTAATGATTATGAACTTCCATTATTAATAATTACGCTGTAAAGCGTTCTTATTTGAAAACAACTTTGCTAAATGAGTATGTATACCATTATGTACCTTTGATTTGAATGTTAAACGATTCAAACCATTTCAGCCCTAGGATTAAATTCTGTTATTTTAATGAGTTATACAACATAAGGAATATCAGATGTCCGTGAGGGTTCCTCAGTGAGAGTTTAAAGGTAAAGGCCATATCTGCAGATCTGTTTCAGCCCTATGAAGCCGTATCTTCTTATTCTCTACCTGCAAACCCTAGAAATTCTAACCCTGTGAAACCCTATCTTCTTATTTTCTCGATTAAATTTCTTCGGCTGTTGTTGCCATCGAAGGATTCTGAACGCGTGCGGCAGCCATGGCTTGTGTTGCAAAATATCATCGGCCTCCTCATATGCTCGATGAAAACCCCAGGAAGCGCCGCAAGTTAACGTCATCGTGGGACGTCCTTCCGTTACAGCTTCAGGTTAGTTTTCTATTTTCGAGTATATTGATCTGTAACTGGTTTTCTTCTAGATCCGCTTGTTAGCATTTAGATCACGGGGTTTCCACTACCCTGACCTTCAAGCTTTAATGAAATATGTTTAAAGGGTTTTGCATCCTTCTGGGAAATGAAGAAATGGGTTTGTGTGTAGGTCCAGCCAACTCTGGTATTTACTCGGAAATATTTTGGTATCGAAAATAGAGATGAAGGGGAGAACGCCCCTTTGATAGGCGGGGCAGAACCCTCTGCCTCAGGGTTCAGACAATAGTCGGTCTATCTCTTCCAATATAAAGCCCAAAGAAGAGGACTCCCGCACTGGCTCACCACCATGGCGCAGCGACAACAAGGATGGCCACTACATGTTCGAACTTGGAGAGAATTTGACCCCTCGATGTAAGAACACGCACATCACGGTGTTGGCTCGTTTTGGTTGTGATGGGTTTTTTCCTTTTTGGAGTCTTTTAGATCTAGAGTAGGGTTCTGCTGTTAATATTAAACCTTAGTTTATAAATAGCCTTTTTACCCTATCTACTCTACTAATTGGCTAAAATATACTGTTGTTTTACAGACAAAATACTCAATAAAATGGGTAAAATGGATGTTGGTCAAGTGTTGGAATGTTGGGATCGAAAATCAAAGGATCGTGTGGCCATAAAAATCGTCCGTGGATTACAGAAGTACCGAGAGGCAGCAATGATAGAAGTTGATGTACTTCGTAAAGTCGGCAAATATGACAGAAATGGCACACGGTATGACAGTAATTTTTTTTATTGATGCTTGACTTTGTTGACTTAGTTCTGCTTGCATAATTTAATAGATGGGCATGTCGGGTAACATGCTCGGATGATTCCTTGATTTAGACATTTTTAGAACTTAGAAATGGTTTCCTGAGATGTATGCCCTTTCCCAATACAGTTGTGTGCAGATGCGCGAATGGTTTGACTACCGGAATCACACTTGCATAGTCAGTATTATGTAGTAATTTATATCTCCATTCATTTTTTTCCTTAGCATCTAAGACTAGGCTCTGTTATGTATATATGGTTGTTAGTGTGTTTAAGATTGTTGATGGATGCAAAAACAGGTCTTTGAGAAGCTTGGCCCAAGCTTATATGATTTCCTACGCAAAACAGTTACAGCCCATTTCCCATTGATCTTGTACGGGAGGTTGGAAGACAACTGTTGGAATCTGTAGCATGTGTGTAGACGATACTCGCACTTCTTTGCATGTGCAGTGGGAGGGCTTAAACATATAATTTAATGTTAGAGTGAATGATTGTCTGCTGCCATTAACTAGATTGCTTAGTTGGTCATGTTATCTCACAATTTATAACGGTGGACTGAACTTTTACAAGGGCACTAATAACATTATCCAGGATTTTTTCTCCTGATATTACCAATGATCTGTGGCAGATATGCATGAGTTAAAACTCGTTCACACGGATTTAAAGCCAGAATTAATAGATGGGCATGTCGGGTAACATGCTAGGATGATTCCTTGATTTAGACATTTTTAGAACTTAGAAATGGTTGCCTGAGATGTATCTGCTGCCCCGTACAATTGTGTACGGATAACCGCACCGTTGACCCTAGGAATCACACTGCGGTGCCAAGTCGGTATGACGTATTAATTTATATCTCCATTCATTTTTTCCTTAGCAACTAAGACTAAGCTTTGTTATATATATGGTTGTTAGTGTGTTTAAGATTGTTGATGGATGCAAAAGCAAGGGTCTTTGAAACTTATTTAAGCTTATATGATTTCCTCGCCATGATTCTGACCCATTTCCATTGATCTTGTACGGGAGAGTTGGAGAACAAGCTGATGGAATGTAACATGTGTGTGAAACGATACTTCTTTGCATTTGCAGTGGGAGGGCTTAAACATATAATTTAATGTTAGAGTGAATGATTGTCTGCTGCCATTAACTAGATTGCTTAGTTGGTCATGTTATCTCACAATTTATAACGGTGGACTGAAATTTTACAAGGGCACTAATAACATTATCCAAGATTTTTTCTCCTGATATTACCAATGATCTGTGGCAGATATGCATGAGTTAAATCTCGTTCACACGGATTTAAAGCCAGAAAATATACTTTTTGTTTCTTCCGATTCTGTGAAGGTTCCAGATTGCAAGGCAGGTTGCGGGTGTGTCGTTTGCGATTGAGATTGCAATGGTTGGCATAATAATATCATTTTATAATACTGCTTTACAGTAAATTTGTCTCCAGCGAAAAGCTAGAATCAAATAACACAATCTTTGTTAATATTTTATGCCCTCTAGTTTTCACAATCATCAAGATTAACATTTCAACAACATGCCTTTATGTTAAGGAATAAACTCTGATAGCATGATTGTTATTCAAAAGGGTGTGAAGGGGTCTCCAGATGACTTTAAAAGGTTGCCAAAGTCAAGTGCAATAAAGTTAATTGATTTTGGAAGCACCACATTTGAAGATCAAGATCACACCTCAGTGGTCTCTACAAGGCATTATCGAGCTCCTGAAGTTATTTTGGGTGAGCTTGGAAGGAATTTTCTATGGTTTAGCCATCATATTGAAAGGATCAATGTCAATTCCATCCTGTCGAATATATGTTCTTTTGTGTTTTATTTACAATTGATGTTTCTCAGCAGGTCTTGGATGGAACTACCCTTGTGATATTTGGAGTGTAGGGTGCATACTTGTGGAACTATTCTTGGTAAAATTTTTAGATTAGTTTCTCTTGCGTTGAATGGTTGTTATGTAGATACCCGTAGAAATGATATTTACATTACATGCCTTCAAATTTTCAGGGCGAGACTTTGTTTCAAACTCATGAAAACATGGAACATCTTGCTATGATGGAAAGGGTTTACATTATATGCCTATACGCATAAAAGCTCCAAAAATACTTGCAAAATTAAACAACATTTACATAAACATTTGTAAACTCTAATGAGTGGGTTTCTTCTTTCTGATTGGTAGAGTCAATGGATTTTAGTTGTAGGGAGCAATTCTACTACTATAAGCCTTTCACTTGATTGTGCTGGTTCGTTCGGTTCACTGCTTGATTGTGCTTATTCAGTAGGTCCATGATCCAAGACTGTATGGAGGTTTTCAATCTGCTGTTAAAGGCTGATCAGTTTGATGTTCAACCATTATATCCTTAACTGCTGTTATGCTCGAGACTGATTGATTGTACCTCATTTCTTTTCGTAGTTGATTAATTTTATCACAGAGGAGTCCGAGTTCTGCAGTTTTTGCGTTATCCATCTGGTGCATCAATTCCAACTGACCAATTCCAAGCTCACGTGGAGAACAGCAGTTCTTCCAATCAATTCATTTGGACAGATTGGAGAGCAGTTATGTCCATCAAATTCAGTTGGATAGATTCCCTAGCCTGGTTTGAGGATCCTTCAAATTGAGTGACTTTCCCTTGCCCCCGGGATCCCAAGTACGAGTCCCCTGATTCCAATCCTCTCTTCTCTGCCTGCCCTTTGGAATCCAGAAAGTGCAGGAAAGACCGTGTTCCATAACAAATTTGCCTACCCCCATGGGGTTCCCAATTTAGGTTTTTGAAGGTTTCCTACTTCTCCAGCTTCTCCGGGCATGAAACAAAGACCAATTCCCCTGCTTAGGTACGGCTCTGAGCTTAACCCAATCTTCCTTACGTCTGATACGTTCAGGAATCCACCCAGAATAACGATAAATCAAGTACTGGGCCCAAATTCCCATCAAAACGAAGCCCAATTGAGTCCCTGTTGTATATAAACCTGTTGAGGTAGAGATTACCTGGCAGGGGGTGGTTCCCTGATAATAAATATGGTTTTTTGAGAGTTGATCTCCCTGTTACAAACCCAGCCGATTCTCGGTGCATTTAAAGCGAGGTCAGAGCCAAAACATTCCCGTTAGAGGAATGCCTCTTTTCCTTGTTTCAGGACCTTATCCTTCGTCAAGAAGATTGAATCGATATTTGGAGTAATTAGCAGGCATTTAACAAAGACAAATTCTTGCAAGGGGGTGGGGCCTTGATAACACAAGAAGCCCTTCTGAGAGACCGAGCTGTTTCTTTTCTCTTTTGAGATGAGGCAGAACCAAAACAATCCCGTTTCTATTAACATACCCAACCAATTCTCTGCGCTTGCGAAGCGAGGCCAAAGCCAAAAGAGCAAAGAAAAGGCAGAGACCTCTCTTCCTTATCGTTACATGGGACGTTTTTCTTTGTCAAGGTAAATGAATTGATCCTCCAAATGATCGCCATATTGTGCCACACAAGCTCTCTGCTTCTGAGGTGATTCTACAGCAGTGATCCAAGATTGAGCGTGGCTCTTCACGAGAAGTGGTGTGTTGTGTGGAGCTGCCATGACCTTGTCTAGACGTAGATCCAACTTCATGGAGAAGTACCTCCAGCCAGCCCATGACAACAATCCCTTTAGCATGTTTGAGGGAGGGAGGGAGCGAGGGAGCAGTTTGGTTATCCATTTATTAATGACACTTGCATGTAGTAGATTTTGATGTGAATTGCTCGCAGGGATTTTTATTTCCTGACAATGGCCTGTCCATAATATCTAATATGTATGAGGAAGTGTCATATCTCTGTGTATGAAACCTCCTCCTGTTCATTGGTTTTCATTTTTTTTAATAATGATGGGAGCCCATGTTTACAGCCCTGCAAGTGTGCAGTTCTTTAGATTCTCATAGAAATGATTTTTTGTGGGCTTGTAATGGGTTTCTTGGTTTAGATTTTTGGATATTCTTGTTGCTAACTATTAATGTGAGTGAATAAGCTAAGTTTGAAGCTCTTTTAGTAATGATTGATTTGAATTGGTCATGATAAAAAAAAATTGCCTTCCCCATTTGAGTTTATGTGTTTCCAATAGTTAAGCAAACCATTGATAAGCTCCTTCTACTTCATCAAATCATATCTTAGACTTGTTTTTTTTAATATGACAGGAAAACTCAACTATAGAACAAATATGAATCCCCTCTTACAGTGTCAAAAGAGGAATCAATACGTGATACCGAGACTAATTGATTAATGAGACTTCTTCACACTAGGGCACGCTGCCCCAAATTCTGTTGCATGCATAGTGGTACAAAAACTGTGACCATGCTTTGTGGTAAACATTCTAATGATTTTTTCCATTTTTTATTTCAATTTAATTTTTCCTTTTCTCCAATTTTTGTCATCTTTAAAACAACATAAAATATTTCCGTTTTCAGGCCCTGGAAATAACCCAGAAAACTTCGACTAATTGATTAAACTTCCAAAATTGTCTGGGATTATGGTTTTTTCTTCTATATTACTATTTCCTATGTTACTGCTTTACAGTGTTTCCTTTGCAACATATGGTGCAATTGCTAGTTCTAATATTATTAGAAAATAGTTTTATTAATTTTTATGTTAGGAAATTTCATCACATGATCATGGATCCAATTATTTGTATTTATTTTCTCTTTGAAATTCTCAAATTCATCTTTCTTTGTTTCTCATTATCATTTATAATAAAATTTAGAACTATTTGTAAACAATTGGTGAATCTTTTGGAAAAACTTTCTATTTTATCATCTTCCAATAAACTCTCCATGAATGCATTTGGATTAATGATTCCTTTGTTCCATAATCAAGAAAATTATTTTGTTGTTGAATATCTTAATTAGGATGGGTGAACATGTCGTTTTCTTATGTCGTTCATAGATTCAAGATTATACTGTTATATCTATGGTGATGTTACCCTTACCAAAAAAATGCTCTTGTTCATACAATTATTTTGTGATGAATCTATTTACAAAGGCCTTTAAAAACATGGGGCCAATATCGATTGGAGATTGGGGATATTTTTATTATTGGAAAAAGTAAGTACCAAAAAGTATGATTGGAATGTTTTGAAACATATCTCTAAAAGAATGCAATCAAAGTTTTGTGTTTGCAATAGTCTTGATAGGGTTTGGTGAGGGGAAGAGCTTCCACTTGGTGACACTTCACCCCCTAAGGATGCAGTACACTATAAAAGTAGATTGATTTAGCTATATTTAAATGAGTATGAATATTATCCTAATTATGGGTATATAATCTACCTATTTTATGTTATAAGAAATGAATGATTATGTTATATATATATATGCCTGCCATCCTCCATCTATCCTTCTTGGTCTCTTTATCACACCCTGCAGAACACACATGCTCTCTCACTCCATATCTATCAATATCTTTGTCCCTACCTTCTTGTCTCCATCTATCCTTTATTTCTCTTCACCTTCCATCTATATCTCTATCTCCCCCTGTATATCTATATAAACCCCAAAACATACAATCTCTTTCTCCAATCTATCTATCTATTAGCACCTACTCCTCTCCCTCTCTCCCCCCCCCCCCCTCTCTCTCTCTCCAAATTTCACTCTGAATTTCTTTATTCCCACCTCCCTCTCTCTCCTCCTCCCCTCTCTCCCCCTCTCCCTCTCCTTGGCTATCTATCTCCTTCTAAAATACATCTCTATCTACCATATCCTCTCCCTTATCTCCCTTATCCTCCTCTCTCTCTCACTACTCACTCTCTATGTCTTTCTTCTTCCCTCCCTCTCTCCCCATCCAGCTCCATATCTCTATCCCTCCCTCTCTCCTCCTCCAACTTCATATATTAATCCCTCCCTCTTCCCCCCTCTCTTTCAAGTCCCCTCTCTTTTCCTTCCTCTCTCTCCCTTTCTCTCCAACCTCCCTCTCTCTTCCCGCATCTCTCTCTCTCTCTCTCTCTTCCCCCATCACTCTCTTCCCCCATCACTCTCTTCCTCTCTCTCAATTCCTCTCCCTCCATTTATCTCCCGTCTCCCTCTATGTTCTCTCTCTCTCTCTCTCTCTCTCTCTCTCACTCTCTCTCTCTTTCTATCTTTCCGCCCTTCAATCCTCTCTCTTCCCCCATCACTCTATCTATCTCTCAAACTATGTTACTATATCCCTCCATTTCTCCTTCTCTCTCCTTCTCTCCCCCCTTGTCTCCATCACTCATATGTCTCTTTATCTCACCCCTAAACATACACACTCTCTCTCCATCTCTCCCTTGCCACTCCCTCTCTCTCAACTTCTCACTCTATGCATTTCTTCTTCCATCCCTTTCCCCCCCTCCAAATCCATATCTCTATCCCCCCCTCTCTCCTCCTCCTCTCATCCTTCATGTCTCTCTCTTTCTCTCCTACCTCCCTCTCCCTCATCCCTTCTCTTTCTCTCTCTCTTTACCGTCTAATCCTCTCTCCTTCTCCCTCCCTATGTCCTTCTCTCTCTCCCACCTCCATCTTTATGTTTCCCTCCCTCTGTTACACTTATCTACCTCTCTCACTCCTCTCTCTCTCTCTTCATTCCTCCTGTCCCACCTCCTTTAGTTTATCTCCATATCTCCCTTGTCACTCCCCTTGTTTCTCCACCTCTATCATATGTCTTTGATCTCCCCCCCCATAGATATCGAGAGTTAATATATATATTGATGATATATTAATATATATTATAATATAACAGATTTAATATTTTATTAATCTAAAGTTATTTAATCTAATAATATTTATATTATAATATATTAATATGAATATTATATTTAATAATAATAATAATAATTTAATATTAATGTTAGGGCTAAAAATGTTTTTTTTTTGCATATTATTAATAATAATTTGGTCCATGGTATTTGGGCCATAGACTTCATATATAATTAGATGTTGATTTCTAATCCTATTTGATATATTTTTATTTATTTACCTTACCTCTTTATATCTCTTTTATATTTATTTATTTCGCACATGGTATTGTCCCATGGTATTTGGCCCATAGGATTCACCTAAATAAAACCTCTTTTTTGAATTTTGTAAATATAGAGGTTTATGGAGTAAATATTAAAAAAAGGTTTTATTTATTTACCATACCTCGAGAGTAAGTATAAAAAGAGGTTTTGTTTATTTACTATAGGTCTAGTTTATTTTTATCTTTATTTATTTACCATATATTTTCTTGAGTGTTCCTAAACCTATTTATATTTTATATTTATATTGTTTAAATTTATTTTAAATTTTAAATTGTTTGTTTATTTATTTTTTTGTCAATTTGGTAGTACCTTCCTATTTTCTATTTATCTTCTTGAAGCATGTTACAATAGATAGTGATTTGGTGACCTCAACCTGCCCGGAGGAAACCAGGTCTATTGGCCACCTTAATGCATTAAAATCCAGCCAAAATTGAAAATATTTCATTCTTCTACTTGCCGCATTAGCTAGTTCACTATTTAAACCATTTACAAAGTAGAAACTTAAAACCAAAGCCATGTCTGAAAAAAAATTATGCATATAAAAGTAAAGATTAAACTAAGATATTATCCATCTGATGACTCAATTGGAGTTGGGTCCTTTGCCGTAGAGCCTGGCATGTCTGCTTGTTGCATCTATTTAATTTGCTTCTCAATTTGTCGAATACGGTCTTCAATTCTCCCAATACGGTCTGTCGCTTGGTACTGAGTCACCTTGATATGTTGAATCTGAATATCAATATCCTGAAGCACTTCCAACATTTTTGGTTCTTGGTTCTCGCTACGTGGATAAAGACTCTAGAGAGCCTTAGTTAGAAGACAATTCATAATCCAATAAGTATGGACTGTTTGATTGAATAGTGAAAGACGACCTCTAGCATTCCCAGGTTCAGAAATAAAGTCCATAATTTCCACTTATGCTTCATTATCTTCCTCATTGCTTTGAGTTCCTCTTTCCCGACCATGAATTACCTTCCTGACTTGAGATGAATTCCCAAGGGAGTATACTGATGAGAGATTCACTAAGAGCGCTTGATTTGTCTTCCTGCCTCTCTTTTTGGTCTCAACTTCAGGTTTTATCATCTTCTGTTTCCCTTTTTCTTTAATTTGAGTCACTGTTTGTCTCGTTTGCCTCTTAATCATTGTGTTGAATTGTGTAATTTTGTGAATTAACTCTGGATTAACAATATAAGAGACTATATAACAGAAGAAAAAAGGTAAATAATTAATCTTCCTATCTTCTGACCAACAACATCTTGTGGATGCTTATGATGCTCCTCTTGACTTAATAGATACAGAAGTCCAAAAATTTTATCACCCCTGAAAATAGCATGGATATAAAGCCAAACCCAGAAATGACACAGAGCTGGGTCAATAAGAAAAAGGCAGTGAACAACAGAACCAATTTTATGAGAAAGGTGAAGTTTCATCTTAAAACCTTGAAGGAGAACTACTATATAACCCAGATGGAAAAACAATGTAAAACCTAGACAGAACCATAGCAGAATACTCTGCCTCCTATCGACACTGTCTTTCATAAAAATACAGGACCAAATGTCATTTAAATGGCCAATTCAAAGTATAGTATCCTGCCTCTTGCTAAGAGAATCAATAAAAGTTGCATGACAGCAAAACATAGACCCCAACCTAGAGGCCCACATAAAAGAATGATTATCCTTTCTTCCACTTCTAAAACCCAAATATACCAGCCAGAAACCTACGAAGTGACCTTGATAACTCATGAATAGACAGAAATACCACTTCACAGGAAAGAAGAAAAAGTAATAAGTCTGCCCTACATTACAAGGATCCCTAGAGCAAAGCTCAATATCCTCCAGAGGTATGGACACAGAGCAACTGATTAAGAGCCAATTTTTACAATCAGATACTTCCTTATCTTGATACATATCAATACTGATGACAAAGGACATAATATTGATATAAAGAAGAACATACCCCAACACTAGATCGAAACTGCTGCAAATTATGGAAGCTCCAGTCTCCACCCACCGCAATTCACCGTTTTTAACAGAGGAAGTGTTTGTTTTGCAAACCAAACTACAACTCTTGCACCTAGCCCTAGAATGCCTTTTACCCCAAGCCTCTGACAACACAGGCTGTCTTCCTAAATTTATGATCATTCCCATATCCTCCGCATGTCTCCATAATATTTTTATGGATGGCTTAACTTTCATAATTAATGCACATGGAAGTCTATCACCGCTTGGCTAATGCAGTGGTCAGCGGCCTGGGTCTTAGAGCACCCTGATCAGGGATTAAATTGTTTATTTATATGGTTATGTAAGTTATTGTTTAAGCCGACATTATTTAGATTTTATTGTTTAAATTTTCTTTAGTTTTTTTTTGTTTTCCCACATTAATCTGCAAATTTAATCATTTCGAATAAGTACTGATGTAATATTCCCACATTAATCTGAAAATTTATAGACCCCATCGACGTCTATCACCATGAAAGTGGGACATCACCAGCTCTCAAAGTTTGTCGGCATTCCTGGTACGGCGAAGAAGTCAAATTGTTTTAACTTTGCATGAATTCTCTACTTTGCGAAAAATTCTTCGCAGTTTCAAATTAGTTTTATTACTTAGTAATACTTTGTTTTGTAAAAATAAAATCAGAGGTCAAAATATTGGGAAAGTTATTAAAATTCACTGCATTAAATTGTTTTTTAATTAAATAATTGTTTTGTTAATTTTTGAAATTTCACTTTTTAATATGATTTTATTTGGTTTTACTTTTATTTCAAAATATTAAATTAATATGATTGGATTTGGTTTTAGTTTTGATTTTAAATATTTACTTATAAAATATTAATTTAATTATATATATATATATATATATATATATATATATATATATATATATATATATATATATATATATATATATATATAAATAATAATTAAAAAACATTTTATCTTATATATAAAATTAAAATTAAATATTATTAAAAAAAGTATGAATTTATTGATATCATTTTCAAGGTGGTTATAAGTAATATTAACATTTCTTTATATATTATTTTGGCTATAAAAAAATTTGAGTAATAAAGTATTATCTAAAATTACTTTTAATTCATTATAAGTTAGAAAGAAATAAAGGGGTTGTAGAAGGAGGAATTGTCTTTAATCTAGATGGAGATTAGGAAATAAATTTTACTTGGGGTTTAGGTCAAAAAAATGAATAATCTGGCAAAACATAATGGGTTTTACCTTGGCCTTTAGTTGGCCAAAGATCAAGGCATCTCTTGCATAGTCATTCTCGGGGATTCCCTTATCGCAATTCAACAACTTTTTTAGAATTATTTGCACTCTGGAGTCACTCTCGCACAAGGTATATTTTCATATCCTCTATAGCCAAAATAAAGAAGTTGATATACAAGCTAATCTTTCATGTCAAATGGAAGAAGGACAATGTAATCTTAATGGATCCTTAAGCTGGATAGTGATCCCATGATATCTACTAAAGATGTTCCTAATCTCATCGATACTATTATAATTGACAGCTTAAACCAAAATAAATTTTGCGCCAAGGTGAGCGATATAAGCCTCCCATGCCTTCTCCTTTGGAGAATAGTTCAATGATCAACAGGTGGCATCACACACAGGTTATATCAATTAAGGTGGCATCCTGGGTAAATGAAATCCATGGGAACATTTATTCATGTCATGTGAAGATGTTCAATTATGGACTCCTCTTCTCTCTTGTCTTTGTCTTCGTACAATGACTGATGGCAAATCGATGGGTTGAATTTATGAAACTTAAAATGGCGTCATCTCCTGAAGCATGGGATTATCGGCATGGAGGGAAATATTCATGAAGGGTCATTTCATGCTTATGTTGGAAGAATTGCTTCGATGGGATACATATTGGTGTCTCTATGGTATTTTCTATGTCTGGAGCATTCCTCAGTCCTTCATTCATTGTGTTGAGACTCTCCTTCTAGAGTGTTGGAATCTCCCATGACCCTCTTCTTTTCATAAGAACAAGTTCAAAATTTTTGGGCTCTTTGTCAATCTATGCTTCTTATCCCCTATTGGAAGCTAATAGTATATTCAACATTGAACAATACATTAATTCCTAGTATTCTCCGGAAGATAAATTGGGAAGCTCTAATTTCATTAGTAGTGGTTTCCAAAAGGGTTCTTAGTTTCATTACATAGTTAAAGCCACAACTCAAGTAGGCGCAAGGGGTCAATTGCATGGTCGCTTTGATTTATCCCCACAATCTCCATCTTGGTCTTTCAAGCAGAGATATCTCTGAAGTTGGTCTGTGGTCATCATTGATTTCGAATATCTTCTAGTCTGGTATTGTGTCAATCCTCTTTCTCCTTCTGGCATGTGTTTTTCTCACAATTTTTTTCACAAAGGAATGATGGAAAATAATTATGTGTCTGCTTCAACTTTCATCAATTCTAGCCCCTACAATCGCTGCCTACACCCTCCTATTTACATCCATGAAGATATTACTGCCCTTCGCTAACAACTTAGTCAACAATCAACCAACATCCTCTTCCTGACTGAGAAAGTCCAGTAACATCAATCTAGGATTACTCAGTTGGAAGTCAAATTGGACTAGATTCGCCACCATCTTGTTGACTTGAAGTATCAGAGAACTCTCGATGAAAACCGAAGCATGACTAACAGTGTCATGGGTGGCCCCTCGGACAAGATGTCCATTGATCCTCCTCTGTAAGCTATGCATACTCAATATAAGTACATTTTGTTATGCATCCAATTCTTCATGGCATACAGTAATAGTACTTTTTTCATATTGTATGATTATAGTAGGAGGTTTGAAGTAAAATTTGTATTTCCTCTCTCCCTCTTACTAGAAGATCTTGTCTACTAGAACATAATATAAAATTTCCCAAGTATCTTGTTACGAGCAGGCACAAACTTAATAGTAAATTTTCTCATCTTTGTTAAAAAAAAAAAAAAAAAAAATTGAAACAAATAAATTAATGAGATTTTAAAATCATTTAACATAAATAAAAAAATACTTTGAAAAAATTCCATGAAATTATGGGTCCGTGCACAATAATTTAATCCAACTATGACACATTAGTTGCAATAGAAATGTGGAAAAAATGGAAATATGATCACAAAAAATAAATATTGGAGGTACTGACACAAAATTTTAGGATACCATGTAAATATATGAAACCTAAACAATGAAATTGTCTTTCTCATAATTCATTTATAGAAAATAAGTATAACATTAAAAAATGGTGTTTCCCTAATAGTGGTATGTTATTTTTCTCTAAAACATAATGCATTACTTTACATTAAGAATTGAGTTTGATATGTAAATAATGGAATATTTTGAAACAAATTTGTATTATCGTAAATAACAAATAGGTCCTATGAATTATTATTTTTCCATAATTTTTTTTTTTTCAAATTAAGAAACATAGTGAAACCTTAAAATGATGAGGTCCATATGTTGTGAGGGTCTTAACATATACATAAAATTTTCCCATAATCTGTAGGTCTTCATTTGTTTTTGTTTGGCTTCTTTTCAAATTTCAAAATAATTCAACGAATCAAAATTTATAGAAAAAGAAAAGACCTAAATTACAAATTACATAAAAAATATTAAGTAAATTTTTTTGTGTGTAACTTACTTATAGATCTCCATAAATATGTGAAGTTTTATTAGCAATGAATACATAGATCACATAAAGAATCATGGTTGAAAATCTGGAAGTTGGAAAAATGGATGTGTTATTTATTTATGTAGATCAAACCAAGATTTTTTTTTATTAATAGGTACCTCAATCCAAAGTGACCACCTCATCCATCAAATAATTGAAAAATGTTTCCCCCCAAATATTTTTGAAATTAACCTGTGTGCATTACTAATGGCGTTATGTAATATTAACACACATGCATCATAATAATGGGAATGCATTATATTTAATGTACATATGTTTTAGAATTTTCTTGCATTATATAATGCACACATTCTCTTCTTCCCTCTCTCTCTCTCTCTCTCTTCCTCCCTCGCCATCCCTTTCCTCTTCATCTGTTTCTCTCTCTCCTTATCTATTTCTCTTTCATTATGTGCCTCTCTTATGTTGAGCTCTCCCTCGCCTTCACTAAGCCCCTCCTTTCTCTCCCTAGCCCCTATTACTCACTCTCTCCTTCCTTTAACTTGCCCCCATCACTTGCTCTAACTCTCTTTCCATATCCCTTTATCTTTCCCACTCTCCTTGTATTTCCCTCTCTCTCTCTCTCTCTCTATTCCTTCCCCCCCAACTCATTCCCTCCATCCAATCCCCACTCTTCATCCTTTTCTCTCTCACTATCCATTTCTCTGATTTTTCTTATGTATCCCTCTTATATTCCTATATTTCCCCTTTCCTAAGCACCATATCTCTCTCCATAACATCCCCACTCCCTCTCTCTCCCCTTATGTTTCCCTGCAGTTTCTCCCTCATTGTATCTCCCTCATCATTCTCTCTATTTCTTCCTTACCTCATATCTCTTACTCTACCCCTTATATATATAGGTGGGGCTCTTACTCACCTTTCACCAATATATGTATAACACATTGTATTTTAAAATCTATTATAATTTGTTGCTAGATAAAATTCCAATATCAATATATAATGTAATAGAGTTTGTATGTTATGTATATCTTAATAAATTATTAATGTAACAAATACATTGAGTTTAAAAAATACTACTTTCAATTTGAATTTGAATTTAAATAAAATTAAAATTATAATACATATAGTTTAAATATTTTTGCAAAATCGTTGAAAAATATTAAGCCTACAAAATATATATTTTTGTTTTGTTTTTCTTTGTTTCTTTTGTAATTAAGAAGAATTAACAATTCTATTAACCATGTACTCATGTGAAATGTGGTTGATTCTAGCCACCACTACTACACTTTTGGGGGCCTACAATATGTCTTCCTCTCCATAAATCGGATTACAACTAGGGGATTGAACTTTGAACCTTTTGATTTCCATGATTTCACATCATTTAGATCACCAATTAAAATCTCCCTTAAAAATTAAACCTATAAAATATTAAATATTAATATTGATCAATGTATAATATAAATAAACTAATATAATTTTTATATTATATAGCTTATTATATTATTAATAGAATAAATACACTAAATATAAATAATGACAGATACAAATTAATACATTCTTAAGATTATATTTCTTTAGTAATGCATTACATTTAAATACATAAATTAATTTGTATAAATTTAAACTTTTTATAATGATAAATTATTCGTAAATTTATGTTATAATATTATAGCTTTACGTTTTAAATTATCTGAATACAAAGTTTTGATTTTATAATATTATTAATAATTTTTGGATATTAGATTTATTTTGTAAGCATTTTATTCAATTAATGATTAGTTTTCATTTATGGTTTCATTAAATTAATACATGTATTATTTATTTTGTTTTGTTTTGTTTATTCTTTTAATATTCATCTTCATTCATCTTCATGGTTTTATATGGCTCTTTTAATCTATAAAATATGATTCAACGACTCTTATAAAATATGTATATGTATATATATTTTTAATTATAATAATTGTTTTATGATTTTTTAATTTTATACAATAAGTATATATGAACTTTTGTTAATGATTATGAACTTCCATTACTAATAAGTATATATGAACTTTTGTTAATGATTATGAACTTCCATTACTAATAATTCTAAGATTATTAGAAAATATTTATTAGAAAATAGTTTTATTAATTTTTATGTTAGGAAATTTCATCACATGGATCTAATTATTTGTAGTTATTTTCTCTTTGAAATTCTCAAATTCATCCTTCTTTGTTTCTCATTATCATTTATAATAAAATTTAGAACTATTTGTAAACAATGGGTGAATCTTTTGGAAAACCTTTTTATTTTATGATATTCCAATAAACTCTCTATGAATGCATTTGGATTAATGGTTCCTTTGTTCTATAATCAAGACAATTATTTTGTTGTTGAATATCTTAATTTGAATGGGTGAATATGTCGTTCATAGATTCAAGATACATAGTAGAGTCTACTGTTATATCTATGGTGATGTTATCCTTACCAAAAAAATGCTCTTGTTCATACAATTATTTTGTGATGAATCCAGTTACAAAGGCCTTTAAAAACATGGGGCCAATATCGATTGGAGATTTGGGATATTTTTATTATTGGAAAAAGTAAGTACCAAAAAGTATGATTGGAATGTTTTGAAACATGTCTCTAAAAGAATGCAATCAAATTTTTATGTTTGCAGTAGTCTTGATAGGGTTTGGCGAGGGGAAGAGCTTCCACTTGGTGACACTTCACCCCCTAAGGATGCAGTACTCTATAAAAGTAGATTGATTTAGCTATATTTAAACAAGGAATATGAATATTATCCAAATTATGGGTATATAATCTACCTGTTTTATGTTATAAGAAATGAATGATTTTTTCATTTGTTCCAATCATTAGCATACGATGTTTGTCATTAGAATTATACAATACCAATTGATATGTCTTATCGATTATAGCTTCACTTCATTTTGGTCAATCAAAGAAGTTGAAAATTTCCAATTCATTCAGTTGTGCCTTTAACAAATAATTTACTACTTTGAGGATGATTGGGGTTTCAAATGAAAGTTTTTTCATGATATTTCTACAAATATAAATAAAAAATGTCATGCAACCTATGAAATTTCACCTACTTTTTCTCCTATTTCCATTATTTTCATAAATAAATGCCAAATAATGCCTCATGATTTTCCAAGGACTTAGCCTTGCCTTTGGAAATTTCCTTTTGGCCATAGTAACTAAAATGAACACTCGCTAAGATTTTTTTCCCACCATTCAGCTTGGAATACATGTCCCATCACCGTGGTCTTATATCTATTTTTTACATGAATTTTTACTAGGGTTGTTACGTTGGCTCCCCTTTCTATTAAAATATCCCTTTTCCATAATCCTTCAGATTCTGGAGGTTAATCATATAAAAATGTCATAGTTAGGAAGAAGAAACCCCCTAAATATAAAATGGTTTCATCCTATAACAACATCGAATTGGGTTATGTCGATGAGGTTGGATCTCCCAATAACTGATTTGCTATTGATTCTGATTTTAGTATTGGGAATGTCTCTATTTTTATTTTGGAGTTCGGATCCTTAGAGGGGATGTAACCATGAATGTGGTGCCTCCATGATTATTATTTCCATTAACATACTGGTTTTGGGATCGGCCCCAAAATTACGCTCCTTAAGAGGTGTTTCTCGAGTTCATAAACACTTTGTAATCCTTTTCCAAGAAATGATGGTTTGGAGAGATAAGACGTGGGAGGAATTTTTTCAGTGTACTGTGCATCGCATGTAGTTACAATTTATGCTATTGAATTATTTGGTGGTCTCACGGTTATGTGGGATCCAAAAATTATTGAGATGCGGGCATTTTTGTTGTGTGCATGGATTACCATGACTGGACAAATGATGGGAAAAAAGTCTAAGGGTCCGAATTGTCAATTCATATGCTCCATATGTAGGATATACACCATTTTGGGACCAGATTGCGCAATATGTAATCCTTCAATTAAGTTCCATGATCATCACGGAGGATCTTAATTTTTCGATGGGGAGGGAAGAGATTTGGGCACAAAACCCTAGAATTGATAGTATGGCTGCTTATTTCAGAGGTTTGATGGAGGATTTTTCCCTATTGGATTTGACACTAGATTCTATTAGCTCCACTTGGAGGAATCTGAGAACTAATGAGGAGGGTATCTCAAAAATAGTGGACAAGTTTCTGGTTAATCACAATATAGTTAATCATTCGACAGATATTGGACACATTATCCTCAGGATCCATTATTCTTTTTAAAGGAATACCGACACTAGATCATTGAATTTAGTGGTAAGATAAGGGACATTATCCGTTTATGGGAATAAGACATATGCATGAAGATCAGGATGACATGAATAAAATTTGGGGATAAAAATACAAGATATTTCGACACACTTTTCAATGCCAAGAAAAATATCAATTCCATAAGGAGGATAAGAGATGACATCGGAAACATATTCAGTTCACATAGATCTATTGAATAGGAGATGAACACACATTTCAAAGGCCAATTATTTGCACATGAGACATCTTTCAGGTTGCAAATCAATTTCATAAAAGAAATTCCAAACATGTTCACATCAGAGGATAATGACAGATTGGGACAACCAATAACAAGGGAGGAATTGACAAACATATTGAAGGAATGTGCAAAGGAGAAAAGTCTGGGCCCAGATGGGTGGGGGGATGAACTTTTTATTCACTTCATTGATTTGATGATCCTACATTTGTTGGAAGTGACTAAAGAATATATGATTCATGGGTTCATCTCGAGCGCCATAAATGCGACTTTCATCACATTAATACCTAAAAGGGTGGAACCAAGAACCTTTGAAGATTATCATCCCATATCTCTCTGCAACTCGGTGTACAAAATGATATCAAATTTGATTGCAAGTATGTTGAAGTCGGTATTGTGGAAGCATATTACAAAGGAATAATTTGGTTTCTTAGAAGGTAGACAAATACAAGATGTAATTGGTATTTCATAGGAGATGATGCACTCTATTAAATCATGGAAACAAGGAGCTTTCCTTCTAAAGGTAGACTTGAGCAAGGAATATGATTGCATTAACTCGGAATTCCTCTTCTTCATTCTATTAAAATCTAGTGTATCTTTATTTAATATTAAATGGTTTTTGGCATGTTAAAAAACTAAAAATTTTGCTATTGTTATTAATGGATTTCCTTCATAGTTTTCAATGCATATACAAGAATTAGACAGGGTTGTTCCATGTATCCATTGCTATTTCTCTTAGCTTTTAATTGTTTCAGTAGAAACATGAGGGTATCAAAGGATAGTGGAATCACTAAAGGGATCATAGTAACCACAAATATTTCCATGTCTCATTTAATGTTTGAAGATGAGATGTTACTCGGTGAAAAATCCATAGTGGGGGAATGGAGAACCATAATAGACCTCATTAAATCATTTGGAGTTGCATCTGGTTTGTGTATGAATGAAGGAAAATCGATGTTGTTACACGATGACAGTGAGGAGAATGTAACAAAGGAAATATGTGATATGTTTTGGGTAGCATCGTCAATAATGGATGATGGTTTCACCTACCTTGGGTTTAAGATGAAATCGAAATGATACTATAACCAGGATTGGGCATGGATAATCAAAATTTTTCACAAAAAATGTCAGTTGGAAGTACAAATGGTTGAAGATGGGAGGAAGGACGGTAATGATGAAATCAGTGCTACAAAACATTTCAGTATATTGGATGTATATTTATTTAATGCCAAGGGAGATCATCCATAAGATAGTAGCTGTCATGAGCCACTTATTATGGGCAGGAACACAGTTACAAGACGAAATTCATATGATACGATGGTCAACACTTGCAAGGTAACTAGAGGAAGGACGTTGGGGTTTCATAAATACATCCACTTTTAACAAGTATTTTATTATAAAAAATATGTGAAGGGAAATGTTTGGAAATGGTGTGTGGTCTCATATCATTAAGGAAAAATATATGTTTTTTCAAAAATTCTCCTCATGGATTAGTAGTGGTGCCAAGAAGAAATATGTTATATCACACATATGGAGAAGTATGTTGCACACTCTATCGAGAAATCTAGGGAGTAGAAATTAGGTTATTTCTCTTGTCATGATACTTGCTTTTGAATTATTTCTACTCCTTTAAATTATGATCTTTTCTTTAGTTATATCATTATAGTGTTATTCATCAAACAACTACCAAAGCGTAAAAAATGAAAAGACAAGAGACACAGAATATAGGTGATCAACTAGGGCCAAAACCTATCCCACTAGAGAGGAAAAACAAAATGAGTTCTTCTTCTTATAGAGACTTAAATTGATGAATACCAAGACCAAGAACCTTTGCCTATTTGACGTCTCCAATACCAAGACACCAAGCTTCTTATTTTTGTCTCTATTTCTTAATAGAGTCAACGATAGTCAACTTCTTGTTTCTTCTTTCTAGCTCTGCTACATTTTAGTTCTCGTATTCCTTTTCTCTGCTTCGGACCTGCAACTTCTTGGCCCTAATTCAGAAACCCTAGTACATGTAGATGAATTTCTCTTTTACCTCGATTTCCTTCACTTTAGATGGAGGTTATCTCCTTGACAACTAAGCTTGAGGTACTCCTTATTTTTCTCCTTGACTTGACCTTCAAAAGGGACCGCAGTACTTCAACTTCTTCTACAATAGATAGCATCTATAATTTGGACCTGTGGAGTGATTCAACACAAAATATACCCCAAAAAAAAGTTAAGGACATCACTCTTCCTTTTCTTCTCTTCGTTGGTTATGCGGCTCCTTTACCAGTGATTCTCGCACTCCTTTTTGCAGATTTCTCCTTGATCGAAATTGTTTCCTTGAAATTAAGTTGAGATGCCCTATTTGTAATGGTTTTCCCATGTAAATTATCCAACTTGAGTTGTGTGTGATATGACATGTCCTTTGGTGAAGCTTCATAATTTCATTTAAGGCCGACTTGAAGGAGATGCTTGAGCTTGGTCTTGGAGGGTCACTTTGACTCATTCATAGACTCACATATATTTGTAACATGCCCAAGAAGGGTGTTCCATACATAAAATTGAATAAATAGATTATTATGACATGATGACAAACCTAAAGGTTCACAATGAGAACCTTAACTAAAATAAAATTCCTTGATCATGAAACCCATGATTCAAGCATTAAAAAAATAATTTTATTTTATTCGTTACATGAATTACATAAAATAATATTTACAAATTTCATTATGAATATTGAACCTAGTTACACTTTTCAACACACTCTACACTATATGTTGGGGTTTGTCCAATGGGGAGCTGGAGATGGATCCAAGATCAAAATTGGATTAGATGCCATCACGGGGAAGGTTGGAAATCATTCATTATCCTTTCAAATACTACAAATCCTCTAGAGAAATGAAATTATCGACTTTCAACAGATATATCTGTTAGGGACTCAAAACATTGGGCAACAAAATTGGAGAAGGGTTGAAGATATTGGCATACTAGAGACATATCATGAGGAATGGGGGCCATATGTAGTGCAACTTCGATATGTTGGCATCACTCTTAGTGATAAGCAAGACTATACGATATGGGGGGGGAGGAGGGGGGGGGGGGGGGGGGGGTGGGGAGAATTAAAAAGAACAATCCGATGGTCCAATACATATACTTGAGGTTGCCAACGCGTGGGAGGATAAATGACTATAATAAGCGTCTATAGGATATATGTAGATGGAATCTCTCGAACAAATATTTTTATTTTTGCTGGATGGAAACACATGATCATATATTAACATGGAAGAACTTACACAAGTGTGGGTTCATTGGTCCTGTAATATGCCCTCTATGCATGAGCTAGGGGGGGTATACAAGTCATTTGTTGATTAAATGCGCATATGTGAGGCTGATTTTGGATGGGGTTATGGAGGAAATTAAGCTTCCTTTCGTTGGCACTAATAAACCCTTGTTCATATGTATTTTTTCATGGTTCACTTGAGAGAGGAAGTATAGGTCCCTCCGATTATATATCATATGTATTATATGGTGAAGTAGGAATGTCAGCATTTTTTATCAGAAAACTACGATTGTTAGAGAAGTCATTATCAAGACAGTTGTTTTTTCAACGATATTAGGCTAGTGTTCAATTCTAACAAAAACATGAAATGAAAATTCATGAATATTTGGAAAGAATATCTGGTTGGGACTTTTTATGGAGCCAACAGTATAAAGAAATGTGGATGTGGTGTAGTCATAGTTATTGAGCCTAGTGATTTCTTCCACTTGTGGTGGGAGGGTGGAATGGGATAAAACAACAAATATGAGATTACAACATTATGGGGAGTCCTTATCACATCAAAACTTCTCAGGTTAGACAAAATTCAGTTATATGGAGGTGCAAAAGGAATCATTGACTAGCTAAACAAGCATACTAATTTCATTCACCACATACTTGCAAATTGGATGATGAGGATTCAGAACCTATAAAGGACTTTTAATCATATACATTTCAAGAATATATCCAAAGAACAAAATTGGACATCATACCTCCTATCTAAAAGAGGTATTTTGAAGGAAACATGAAAATTTTTATTTTTTCAGACTTCAAACAAGGTATCATGGTAAACACATGCAACTTCAACTACTCTTATGAGACATTTTAACACATACCTGATTTTGATGGAAGTTTTGTATCTTTAGATAATGAAAGTGTTCATTTATGAAAATGTAATGGCTATAAGATAAATTTGATGTTAAGAAAGAAATTTTTTGTAGAGAAAGAAAATATAAATGTATGAGCATAGGAATGGAATAAGAACTATGGAAGGATAATATAATGAACAAAATCGGAATTATGTACTATCCTTGTATTTTAATACAAATATAACACTTTTTTTCTTTTAAAAAAAAAAATATGTTCAATATAAATGAAATATTCAAAAAACGCATATTAAAACATAATTGATGGAGACCTTGAAAGTACTCCAACTATGTTACTACATATACAAGTTCAACAAAATTTCCTCCATTGCTCCTCTCCCAAAGCACACCTCTGATGTCGGCCTCCATCGCCCTAAATCCCATCAGTTATTGTTGGCCTCCATTGCTCCGATTCCTGAAGAACTAATAAAAAACATAAAGACAGACTCATAATCCTTTACCTTTACCTTTTTTACTAGCACTTCGTATTGAAAATTTTAAGACAAATGATTTCTTTTGTCTTAAAAAATTATCTTAAAATCCCCTTCCATATAGTAGTGTTGAATGCAAAAAAAGATAAGCCGTCTCTAATCGTATCAATAGAGATTGAAGGGACATAAGATGAATTGATGTCCAAGAAATCTTGCCAAGAAAATTTGTCACATTCTTCAAAGTCAGCGACCCCCACAAAACGAAGAGCCCAACAAATATTTGTCTTAATATAAGATAACATGAATGGTATGTGAAATATCAACCTCGGTATAGGTGTGAGACAGTAGAAGCATGCAAGATGGCAGACTTAGAGTGCACTATCAGAGTCAATTTTGTAGTTGTTAGATAATATTGTCTTAAATTGATATGTTTTTGTCTTGATTGTCAATTGTCTTAAATGGGTTACGTATTAAGTGACCATTGTCTTAAATATAAAATTTTATCTTAAAATATTTTTGTCTCAATTTTTTTTTGTCTTAAATATAAAGATTTGTATTAAATTGTTTCTTCTCTTAAATATAAAGTTTTCTCTTCAAATATTTTTGTCTCAAATTGTTTTTGTCTTAAATTTAAAGTTTTATCCTAAAATATTTTTGTCTTAAACTGATTTTTTTCTTAAATATAACGTTTTGTCTTAAAATATATACGTCTCAAACTATTTTTGTCTTAAATTTTATATCTAAGACAATTCAATTGATATTAAATTTTAATGTAAAAATAACTAAAATAAAAGGTGACTTTTAAAGATAAAAGTTTTTTTATTAAAAAAAAAGGTCCTAAAAGTTCCCTTCGTGTAATAGTGATTGTTAGCGATGGTAGTTTGACATTCAATGAATATGGGGAACCGTGGAAATTGTTTAATATTTTTCAGTTTTTAATTAAAAAAAAAGAGAAAAAGAATATCCAATCGATTAGAACAAAAAATCACGGCAATCACATGGATGGCTAAATTGGAATCGACAGTAAGCGGGCTCTTCACAGTTTCGACCAAATCTTGGATTCCAGCATAAGTGGATTATTCACCATTTTCGCTTTTTGAAATTCCCCCCCACTAGAGTTTGCATTTTCTTGATAAAGTCCATGCATTTTCTTAAAAATTTCCATGCATTTAGTTTTTGAATTAATTATTTTGAACCAACTCTTCACGATTCCAACATAATCATGAAAATGCATCTACTAAAGTTTTCATTTGGTTAATGTTATTCTGCTAGATCTAAGACTTTTTTGATCCATAATGTAGATAAATGACTTTCAGATTAATCACATCATTAGGATTTGTTCAACTCTTCGAACCATCTAATGTGGTTCATCCTCAGGACAAAGTGAAGAAGTAAATCGATCCTATTGAATAAAAATTAAGGATGCATCATTGCCCGATAATATTTGTTAAAACCAGCCTAGATCCATCTTAACTCCGGGTCTATCAAGCGCCGAGAGGGATCAAATCTCTTGAGGTGCAAACCTATTTTTTGACTGCAAAACTTGAGCAAAAGTTTGCACCTCGAGAGATTAGATCACTCTGGGCTCTTGATAGATCCGTAGTTGAGATGGATCTAGGCTGGTTTCAATCATGTGGGTCCAAGGAAAATCTATCGATAATATGAGGAACATATGATTAATTTTATCAATAATATGTAAATACATATAATAATAATATAACCATTTTAAATATGCTAAATATGTGCAAGATTTATCGAGTCATTTTAATTTTAAATTTTCTTAGTTAACTTACATTTTTGAGATGATAAATATTGTAAAATAACTTTAATAATGAAAAATGATGAAATAAAAATTTTGAATGCAAAGTGAAAATGTAATAATATTGAATTATATAAAATGTGAATAATAAGAATGTAGTCAATTACAAATAATATTCATTGTGATCAATCTCAAACTATTTTCTTCTAGTATTCTTAATGTCACCTTTGTTAGTTTTGTCATCTTTTCATATCGATTATATGAAAACGAAAGTTAGAATCATAAACAATTTAAATATTTAGTATCATACTTTGTCTCTCTTGCTCTCTAATATTAATAGGTTTAACACAAAAATCAATATACATTGTCAGTAATGTTTTGTGCTTACACTGAAATCAATCGACAATATTAATCCAATGACTTTAAAATTAATGTACCATCATACATCCAATTACATAAAAGCATAAATCAACATATACACTGAAATAAATGGACAATATCAATCCAGTTACTTTAAAATTAATGTACCATCATACATCCAATTACATTAAATCATAAATTAACATATCCACTGAAATCAATACATATAATGCAAGAAATCAAATAAGATTAGAAAACAATATCTACACTGAACCCAATTCATCTAATGCAAGTAATAAAATATAGTTAGAAATAAACATCTACACTCAAATCAATGCATCTAGTGCAACTAGGAAAATAGGATTAAAAACCAACATCTACATTGAAATCAATGCATCTAGTGCAAGCAATCAAATAATATTAGAAATCACCATATACATTGAAATCAATGTATTTAGTTCAAGCAATAAAATAGGTTTAGAAATGATCTACATTGAAATCAATGCATCTAGTGCAAGAAATCAAATATAATTAGAAATAAACATCTACGTTGAAATTAATGCATCTAATGTGAGAAATCAAATAGGATTATAAATCACCATCTACATTGAAAGAAATGCATTTAGTGCAATAAGTCAAATAGGATTAGAATAGCTTACATTGAAATCAATGCATCTAGTGCAAGTAATCAAATATCATTAGAAATCAACATCTACACTAAAATCAATGCATCTAGTGCAAACAATTAACTAGGATTAGAAATTACTATCTACACTGAAATCAATAAATCTCATGCAAGAAATCTTTTTCCGTTCCCCCCCTCCATATATATCTATATATCCCTCCATCTCTCATTCTTTGTCTCTTTATCACATCCCGCAGAACACACATGCTCTCTCACTCCATATCTATGAATATCTTTGTCCCTACCTCCTTGTCTCCATCTATCCTTTCTTTCTCTTCACCTTCCATCTATATGTCTATCTCACTCTGTATATCTATATCAACCCCAAAACATAACCTTTCTTTCTCCAATCTATATATTTATCAGCCCCTCCTCCTCTCCCTCTCCCTCCTACTATCCTCTCTCCCTGTCTCTCCATCTTCCTTATCACTCCCCCTCTCTCTCTCTCTCCACCTTTCACTCTCTATTTGTTTATTCTTACCTACCTCTCTCTCCCCCTCCCTCTCTCCCTCCTTCTCTGCATATCTCCTTGTTTGTATCTATATCTCACCCCCAAACATACACACTCTCTCCATCTCTCCCTTGTCACACCCTCTCTCTCTCCACTACCCACTCTCTATGTGTTTATTATTCCCTCCATCTATCCCCATCCAGCTCCATATCTCTATCCCTCCCTCTTTCAACCTCCAACTTCATATATTTATCCCTCCCTCTCTCCTCCTCTCTTTAAAGTCCCCTCTCTTTTCCTTCCTTTCTCTCCCTTTCACTTCTACCTCCCTCTCTCTTCCTGCATCACTCTCTCTCTCTCTCTCTCTACAATCCTCTCTCTTCCCCCATTGCTCTCTTCCTCTCTCTCAAGTCCTCTCCCTCACTTTATCTTCTGCCTCCCTCTATGTCCCCTATCTCTCTCTCTCTCCACCCTTCAATCCTCTCTCTTCCCCCATCACTCTATATATATCTCCAACTATGTTACTATATGCCTCCCTTTCTCCTTCTCACCCCTAAACATACACACTCTCTCTCCATCTCTCCCTTGCCACTCCCTCTCTCTCAACTTCTCACTCTATGCATTTCTTCTTCCCCCCCTCCCCCCCCTCCAAATCCATATCTCTATCCCTTCCTCTCTCCTCCTCCTTTCATCCTTCATGTCTCTCCATTTCTCTCTTACCTCCCTCTCCCTCGTCCTTTCTCTTTCTCTCTCTCTCTACCCTCCAATCCTCTCTCCTTCTCCCTCCCTCTCTCCTTCTCTCTCTCCCACCTCCATATTTATGTTTCCCTCCCTCTATTACCCTTATCTACCTCTCCTGCTCCTCTCTCTCTCTCCATATTCCTTATCACTCCCCCCCTCTCTCTCTCTCCACCTTTCACTCTCTATTTGTTTATTATTACCTATCTCTCTCTCCCCCTCCCTCTCTCCCTCCTTCTCTCCATCTCTCCTTGTTTGTATCTATATCTCACCCCCAAACATACACACTCTCTCCATTACTCACTCTCTATGTCTTTCTTCTTCCCTCCCTCTCTCCCCATCCAGCTCCATATCTCTATCCCTCCCTCTCTCAACCTCCAACTTCATATATTTATCCCTCCCTCTCTCCTCCTCTCTTTAAAGTCCCCTCTCTTTTCCTTCCTCTCTCTCCCTTTCTCTTCTACCTCCCTCTCTCTTCCTGCATCACTCTCTCTCTCTCTCTCTCTCTCTCTCTCTCTCTCTATGGTAATCTCTCTTCCCCCATTGCTCTCTTCCTCTCTCTCAAGTCCTCTCCCTCCCTTTATCTCCCGCCTCCTTCTATGTGCCCTCTCTCTCTCTCTCTCTCTCTCTCTCTCTCTCTCTTTTCCCTTCAATCCTCTCTCTTCCCCCATCACTCTATATATCTCTCCAACTATGTTACTATATCCCTCCCATTCTCCTTCTCTCTCCTATGTCTCTTTATCCCACCCCTAAACATACACACCCTCTCTCCATCTCTCCCTTGCCACTCCCTCTCTCTCAACTTCTCACTCTATGCATTTCTTCTTCCCTCCCTCCCCCCCTCCAAATCCATATCTCTATCCCTTCCTCTCTCCCTCTCCTTTCATCCTTCCTATCTCTCCATTTCTCTGTTACCTCCCTCTCCCTCGTCCTTTCTCTTTCTCTCTCTCTCTACCCTCCAATCCTCTCTCCTTCTCTCTCTCCCACCTCCATATTTATGTTTCCCTCCCTTTGTTACCCTTATATACGTCTCTCTCTCTCTCTCTCTCTCTCTCTCTCTCTCTCTCTCTCTTCATTCCTCCTCTCCCACCTCCTTTAGTTTATCTCAATCTCTCCCTTGTCACTCCCCCTATTTCTCCACCTGTATCATATCTCTTTGATTTTCCCTCCCATATATATCAAGATTTAATATATATATATATATATCTTGATGATATATTAATATATATTATAATATAACAAATTTAATATTGTATTAATATAATTGAAGTAACAAAATACAATTATAAATAAACATTTACACTCAAATCAATGCATCTAGTGCAAGAAATCAAATAGAATTAGAAATCACCATATACATTGAAATAAATGTATTTAGTTCAAGCAATAAAATAGGATTAGAAATGATCTACATTGAAATCAATGCATCTAGTGCAAGCAATCAAATATAATTAGAAATCAACATCTACGTTGAAATTAATGCATCTAGTGCAAGAAATCAAATAGGATTATAAATCACCATCTACACTGAAATAAATGAATTTAGTGCAATAAATAAAATTGGATTAGAAATAATTTACATTCAAATCAATGCATCTAGTTGAAGTAATCAAATATCATTAGAAATTAACATCTACACTAAAATCAATGCATCTAGTGCAAACAATCAAATAGGATTAGAAATCATCGTTTACACTAAAATCAATGAATCTAATGCAAGAAATCTTCTTCCCTCTCTTCCCCCTCCATATATATATATATATATATATATATATATATATATATATATATATATATATATATATATATATATATATATATATATATATATTTATATTTATATATTTATATTTATATATATCCCTCCATCTCTCCTTCTTTCTCTATTTATCACATCTTGTAGAACACACATGCTCTCTCACTCCATATCTATCAATATCTTTGTCCCTACCTCCTTGTCTCCATCTATCCTTTCTTTATCTTCACCTTCCATCTATATCTCTATCTCCCTCTGTATATATATATATATATATATATATATATATATATATATATATATATATATATAAACCCCAAAACATACAATCTCTTTCTCCAATCTATATATCTATCATCACCTCCTCCTCTCCCTTTCTCTCCTGCTATCCTCTCTCCCTCTCTATCCATATTCATTATCACTACCCCCCTCTCTCTCTCTCTCTCCAAATTTTACTCTCTATTTCTTTATTTTTACCTCCCTCTCTCTCCTCCTCCATATCTCGCTCCTTCTCTCCATATCTCCTTGTTTGTATCTATATCTCAACCCCAAACATACACACTCTCTCCATATGTCCCTTGTCACTCTCTCTCTCTCTCTCCACTACTCACTCTCTATGTGTTTCTTCTTCCCTCCCTCTCTCCCCATCTAGCTCCATATTTCTATCCCTCCCTCTCTCCATCCCCAACTTCATATCTTTATCCCTCCCTCTCCCCCCCTCTCGTTCAAGTCCCCTCTCTTTTCCTTCCTCTCTCTCCCTTTCTCTCCTACCTCCCTCTCTTTTCCCGCATCTCTCTCTCTCTCTCTCTCTCTCTCTCTCTCTCTCTCTCTCTCTCTCCAATCCTCTCTCTTCCCCCATCACTCTCTTCTCTCTGTCAATTCCTCTCCCTCCCTTTATCTCCTGTCTCCCTCTCTCTCTCTCTCTCTCTCTCTCTCTCTCTCTCTGTCTCTCCACCCTTCAATCCTCTCTCTTCCCCCATCACTCTATCTATATCTCCAACTATGTTACTATATCCCTCCATTTCTCCTTCTCTCTCCTTCTCTCCCCCCTTGTCTCCATCACTCCTATGTCTCTTTATCTCACCCCTAAACATACACACTCTCTCTCCATCTCTCCCTTGCCACTGCCTCTCTCTCAACTTCTCACTCTATGCATTTCTTCTTCCCTCCCTTTCCCCCCCTCCAAATACATATCTCTATCCCCCCCTCTCTCCTCCTCTTCTCATCCTTCATGTCTCTCCCTTTCTCTCCTCCCTCCCTCTCCCTTGTCCCTTCTCTTTCTCTCTCTCTCTACCCTCCAATCCTCTCTCCTTCTCTCTCTCCCACCTCCATCTTTATGTTTCCCTCCCTCTGTTACACTTATCTACCTCTCTCACTCCTATCTCTCTCTCTCTCTTCATCCTCCTATCCCACCTCCTTTAGTTTATCTCCATATCTCCCTTGTCACTCCCCCTATTTCTCCACCTCTATGATATGTCTTTGATCTCCCCCCCCCATAGATATCGAGAGTTAATATATATATTGATGATATATTAATATATATTATAATATAACAGATTTAATATTGTACTAATCTAAATTTATTTAATTTAATAATATTTATATTATAATATATTTATATGAATATTATATTTAATAATCATAATAATAATAATAATAATAATAATTTAATATTAATGTTAGGGCTAAAAATGTTTTCTTTTGCATAGTATTAATAATAATTTGGTCCATGGTACTTGGGCCATAGACTTCATATATAATTAAATGTTGATTTCTAATCCTATTTGATATATTTTTATTTATTTATTTACCTTTCCTCTTTATATCTCTTTTATATTTATTTATTTATCCTACCTCTTTTATAAATATGGTATTTGGCCCATAGGATTCACCTAAATAAAACTTCTTTTTTGAGTTTTGTAAATATAGAGGTTTATGGAGTAAATATAAAAAAAAAGGTTTTATTTATTTACCATACCTCGAGAGTAAGTATAAAAAGATGTTTTATTTATTTACTATACGTCTAGTTTACTTTTATCTTTATTTATTTACCATATCTTTTCTTGAGTGTTCCTAAACCCATTTATATTTTATATTTATATTGTTTAAATTTATTTTAAATTTTAAATTGTTTATTTATTTATTTTTTTGTCAATTTGGTAGTACTTTGCTATTTTCTATTTATCTTCTTGAAGCAGGTTACAATAGATAGTGATTTGGTGACCTCAACCTGCCCGGAGGAAACCATGTCTATTGGCCACATTAATGCATTAAAAGCCAGCCAAAATTGAAAATGTTTCATTCTTCTACTTGCTGCATTAGCTAGTTCACTATTTAAACCATTTACAAAGTAGAAACTTAAAACCAAAACCCTGTCCAAAAAAAAATTATGCATATAAAAGTAAAGATTAAACTAAGATATTATCCATCTGATAACTCAATTGGAGTTGGGTCCTTTACCGAAGAGCCTGGCAATGTCTGCTTGTTGCATCTGTTGAATCTGCTTCTCAATTTGTCCAATACGGTCTTCAATTCTCCCAATACGATCCGTCGCTTGGTACTAAGTCACCTTGATATGTTGAATCTGAATATCAATACCTGAAGCACTTCCAACATTTTTGGTTCTTGGTTCTCGCTGCGTGGATAAAGACTCTGGATAGCCTTACCCAGAAGACACTTCATAATCCAATAAGCATGGACTGTTTGATTGAACAGTGAAAGACGACCTCTAGTATTCCCAGGATCAGAAATAAAGTCCAGAATTTATGCTTCTGCTTCATTGTCTTCCTCATTGCTTTGAGTTTCTCTTTCCTAACCATCAATTACCTTCCTGACTTGTGATGAATTCCCAAGGGAGTATACTGACGAAAGATTCACTAAGACCTCTTGATTTGTCTTCCTGGCTCCCTTTCTGGTCTCAGCTTTAGGTTTTATCATCTTCTGTTTCCTTTTTTCTTTAATTTGAGTCACTGTTTGTCTCGTTTTCCTCTTAACCATTGTGTTGAATTGTGTAATCTTTTGAATTAACGCTGGATTAACAATATAAGAGACTGTATAATAAAAGAAAAAAGGTAAATAATTAATCTTCCTATCTTCTGACCAACAACATCTTGTGGATGCTTATGATTCTCCTCTTGACTTAACAGATACGGAAGTCCAAAAATTTTATCACCCCTGAAAATAGCATGGATATAAAGCCAAACCCAGAAATGACACAGAGTTGGTTCAATAAGAAAAAGGCAATGAATAACAGAACCGACTTTATGAGAAAGGCGAAGTTTCATCTTAAAACCCTGAAGGAGAACTACTATATAACCCAGATGGAAAAACAATGTAAAACCTAGACAGAACCACAATAGAACATTCTTCCTCCTATCGACACTGTCTTTCATAAAAAGACAGGACCAAAGATCATTTAAATGGCCAATTCGAAGTATAGTATCATGCCTCTTGATAAGAGAATCAATAAAAGTTCCATGACAGCAAAACATAGACCCCAACCCAGAGGCCTGCATAAAAGAACGATTCTCCTTTCTTCCACTTCTAAAACCCAAATATACTAGCCAGAAAGCTACAAAGCGACCTTGATAACTCATGAATAGATGGAAATAACACTTCACAGGAAAGAAGAAAAAGTAATAAGTCTACCCTACATTACAAGGATCCCTAAAGCAAGGCTCAGTAGCCTCCGGAGGTATGGAAATAGAGCAACTGATTAAGAGCCAAGTTTTACAATCAGATACTTCCTTATCCTGATACATATCAATACTGATGAAAAAGGACATAAGATTGATATGAAGAAGAACATACCCTAGCACAAGATCGAAACTGCTGCGAATTATGGAAGCTCCAGTCTCCACCCACCGCAATTTACCGTTTTTAACAGAGGAAGTTTTTGTTTTGCAAACCAAACTACAACTCTTGCACCTAGCCCTGGAATGCCTTTTACCCCAAGCTTTTGACTGCATAGGTTGTCTTCCCAGATTTATGATCATTCCCATATCCTCTGCATGCCTCCATAATCGTTTGATGGATGACTTAACATTCATAATTAATGCGCATGGAACTCTATCGCACTTGGCTAATGCAGTGGCTGGCGGCCTCGGTCTTAGAGCACCCTGATTGGGGATTAAATTGTTTATTTATATGGTTATGTAAGTTATTGTTTAAGCCGACATTATTTAGATTTTATTGTTTAAATTGTTTTTAGTTTTTTTTTTTTGCCTTCCGATATTAGGTTTATATTTTATGTTTATATTGTTTAAATTTATTTTAAATTTGAAATTGTTTATTTATATGGTTATGTAAGTTATTGTTTAAGCCAACATTATTTAGATTTTACTGTTTAAATTTTCTTTAGTTTTTTTTTTTTTTTTTTTTGGCTTCCGACATAGTTACACATCGGGATCATATTGGCCTATGGAATGCACCTCTCAACGCAACTAGTCGTTATGTGACTTGGTTAGTTAACTAGTTATAATATTAATTTTTTTTTAAGTTTTTAAGAAATATTAAAAAAGGGTTAATGAATAAAATAAAATAATTTAATATTGAAGAATTTAATAAAATGATTAAATTTTAATTATTATAATAAGTGGAGAAGTGGTAAATAAAAAAGAATGGAATAATCTTAAAATTTTAAGTTTTTAAGAAATATTATTAAAAAAGGTTAATGAATAATATAGAATAATTTAATAAAATAATTAAATTTCAATTATTAATCTTAAGTCTAATCCCTCTTTTAATCATCTCTTGAGGAAGCTTATTGAGAGTAATCCCCTCACCCCTAGGATTTATGGTATTCCTAAGATTCATAAGCCTTAGGCCCCTTTATGACCTATTGTTAACACAATAGGTGGGACCTGTTATCATCTAGCTAAATCCTTAGCCTGGAAACTTAAAATATTTGTGGGTCTTACTGATTCTTATGTTAAGGACTCAACTTCTTTTATCAAATAATGGAAAGGCATCAGGTTAGAACCTATGGATTTATTAGTCAGCTTCCATGTTGTCTCCTTATTTACAAAAATACCCATACCTAAAGCCATTGATGTCATTAAGCGGATATCAGACCAAGACACTTCTAACTTGGTTGGTCTTTGCCTCACCTCAACTTTTTTCAATTTCGAAGGTGAGTTCTATGAGAAACATTGTGGGGTTTCCATGGGTTCCCCTCTTTCCCCTATAGATGCTAACTTATTTATGGAGAATTTCCAAATGAATGGCTTGGCCTGGGCTCAATTTCGCCCAAAGGAGTGGAATAGGTTCATGGATGATACCTGTGTCATATGGCCCCATGGTCGCGAGAAGTTAGATCCGTTTCTTGGTCACCTGAATTCCAATTCATATTACATCAAATTCACAATGGAAGTAGAGGTGGATGGTTTCCTTCTCTTCTTAGATATTCTTCTCTCTAGAAAGGATGATAGTTCTATCTCTCACCATGTTTTTCGCAAGAAAACTCACACTGAACAATATCTTCATGTTGATTCTCACCATTTTCCGGCTCAAACATTTGGTGTTCTCTGCACTTTGGCTACACGTGCTCTTAGAATATCTGATGATAACCACTTGGAATCGAAGAAACCCCATCTTCTTGATGTGTTTGAGAATAATCGGTATATTAGATCTCGAGGTCTTAAGGCCTTTCAAAAAGCCTATAAAGGCTTAAGATACAAGTCTACTTGGGTGGATCCTATCTCCAAGGTTAATCTTCCATTTATCCAACGGACCGCGGACAAAATTTCCCATGTCCTTAGGAAAAATAATGTCTCCTCTCCATTCAAACCTCTTCGTACTATCAAGAATTATCTCAGATATGTCAAGGACCCTATTGACTCAAAGGAATTAAAAGGTCTTTATATGGTTCCTTGTTCGTATGGTACTCCATATATTGGGGAAATTGATCGATCCATTAGGTAGACAATCCTTGAGCATGGTGCAGACATTAGGCACAATCGATCTTGCACTTCTGCTCTTGCAGAATATGCTGTAAAATCGTGTCACCATGTATGCATTGAAGACTCCAAAGTCATTTATAAGTTGGATCACTTCCATCATAGGAAGCTGAGGCAGGCTATTGAAATTTAGAGACATCGTAAGAATCTCAATAGATATGATCAGTGGAAATTAAGTATGAGTTGGACTTTGACCCTCTCTAGGTGATTTCTCTCCCTTGAGTTGGATTCCTTTAATCCTTTTATCTTTATTTCTTGGATTCCTTTCACCCTTTTATCTTTATTTCTTTCTTCTCTCTTTGGTTTTATTCCCATCCCTTTGATTTTTAAATTTACTCTTTTATCTTTATCCTTTAGTTCGCTTTTTCTCAGTTAGTGTTTTTTATAATTTTATTATGATATCTATTATCCCTTAAATTTTATTATAATAATGATTCTTAACTTTTTATTAATATATATATATATAGAGAGAGAGAGAGAGAGATAATTCTCAACTTATTTTAATAATTAAAATTTAATAATTTTATTAAATTTTTCATTTTAAAATTATTCTATATTATTCATTAACCTTTTTTAATAATATTTCTTAAAATTTTAAAAACTTTAACGTTATTTCCTTTTCCATTATTTACCCCTTCTATATTTATTATAATAATTAAAATTTAATCATTTTATTAAATTATTCAATATTAAATTATACTATTTTATTCATTAATTCTTTTTTAATATTTCCTAAAAACTTAAAAAACTTTTAATATTATAACTAGTTAACTAACCAAGTCATATAACGACTAGTTTCATCTTTACATTTATTTAATAAGATCGATTTCCTTCTTCACATTTAATGGCTAGTTTCATCCTTACAATTTATTCAATAGGATATATTTCCTTGTTCACCTTGTCTTGATAATAAGCTACATTAGATAATTCCAAACTACCAAATCCTAATGTTATTCTATTCAAATTTGTATATGGTTAATAATTTTCATAGCAAGACAAACCATAACCATTACTATTAGGTTAGTTGCTTTCTTACGAACAAGTTGAACCCTAATTTTTTGTATTTACCAAACCTGCTTTTTCCTATAAATAAAAAAGACCTACTAAACTTACAAAATATATATCTATATATATGGATTTGATCTTAAGATGATAACGTAGAGTAAGAATTTTAGTTCAAATGCAACTTTTGATGGCTCTCACCGGGGAGGTGGGGGGCTTTGTTTAAAAATGCGGTGGTATTTACAAATTAAAAATAGATTAAATTTCTAAATAGACATGGATTCGATCTTAAGTTTTTGGTTCAAATGCAACATTTTATGGCTCCCATTGGGGAGGTGTGGGCCTTCTTTTAAAAATGTGGTAGTGGCAATGGGTCGAGATAAAATAAATTTGTAAACCAAGCGGCTTTGAAAGAAACATGAATATCAATTTTGGTCTAACATTTCGAGCAACTAAAAAGGAGGGTGAAAAGGAAAAATTGAAACTAAATTAATTCCTTTATTTTAATTTTTTATTTTAAAAAGATAATTAATTAATCGAAGAAAAACTAGATTAAAAACGAATAATAAACATAATTATGCTAAATAAATAATAAGTAATTACATAATAAAGAATAACAAAGATGAGAAAAGTAAAATAAGATAAGAAAGGAGGAAACGACGAACCTCGGACAAACAGAAGGGCAAAAACTCAAAAAACTAACCTCGGACAAACAGAAGGGCAAAAACTCAAAAAACTAAGAATGAAGGGTAGGGATCCAGCACCTGCTTACACTCCACCCATCATCTCTGTTAAGGTTAACAGGCCTCTTTTCAATCTCAAGAGCCTCCCTAAACTTTTGGCAGTAGAAATGGTCCACTTTCGCAATGACCTCAAAAACATGAATATCAATTTTGCTCTAACATTTTAAGCAACTAAAAAGGAGGGTGAAAAGGAAAAATTCCCTTAATCGGCCAATTAATAGGGAAAGAAGCAATAAACATTAGATCATGTCTTGGATAGACATCCATCATTTCGGAGAAAGTTGGGGAAAAGGTATTTTAGTCTAACATTTCAAGAAACTAAAAAAGAATGTGAAAAGGAAAAATTCCCCTTATTCGGGCGGCAATTAATCGGGAAAGAGACAATAAACATTAGATCATGTTTTGGATAGACATCAATCATTAATAGGGAAAGAGAGAATAAACATTAGATCATGTTTTGGATAGACATCAATCATTTCGAAGAAAGTTGGGGAAATATTCCCACATTAATCTGCAAATTTAATCATTTCGAATAAGTACTGATGTAATATTCCCACATTAATCTGCAAATTTATAGACCCCATCGACGTCTATCACAATGAAAGTGGGACATCACCAGCTCTCAAAGTTTGTCGGCATTCCTGGTACGGCGTAGAAGTCAAATTGTTTTAACTTTGCATGAATTCTCTACTTTGCGAAAAATTCTTCGCAGTTTCAAATTAGTTTTATTACTTAGTAATACTTTGTTTTGTAAAAATAAAATCAGAGGTCAAAATATTGGGAAAGTTATTAAAATTCACTGCATTAAATTGTTTTTTAATTAAATAATTGTTTTGTTAATTTTTGAAATTTCACTTGGTTTTAGTTTTATTTCAAAATTTTAGTTTCAAAATATTAAATTAATATGATTTGATTTGGTTTTAGTTTTGATTTTAAATATTTACTTTTAAAATATTAATTTACTTTTAAATATATATATATATATATATATATATATATATATATATAATTAAAAAACATTTTATCTCATATATAAAATTAAAATTAAATATTATTAAAACATTTATGAATTTATTGATATCATTTTCAAGGTGGTTATAAGTAATATTAACATTTCTTTATATATTATTTTGGCTATAAAAACTTTTGAGTAATAAAGTATTATCTAAAATTACTTTTAATTCATTATAAGTTAGAAAGAAATAAAGGGGTTGTAGAAGGAGGGATTATCTTTAATCTAGATGGAGATTAGGAAATAAATTTTACTTGGGGTTTAGGTCAAAAAAATGAATAATCTGGCAAAACGTAATGGGTTTTACCTTGGCCTTTAGTTGGCCAAAGATCAAGGCATCTCTTGCATAGTCATTCTCGGGGGTTCCCTTATCACAATTCAACACTTTTTTTAGAATTATTTGCACTCTGGAGTCACTCTCGCACAAGGTATATTTTCATATCCTCTGTAGCAAAAATAAAGAAGTTGATATACAAGCTAATCTTTCATGTGAACTGGAAGAAGGAAAATGTAATCTTAATGGATCCTTAAGCTGGATAGTGATCCCATGATATCTACTAAAGATGTTCCTAATCTCATCTCTACTATTATAATTGAGAGCTAAAACCAAAATAAATTTTGCAACAAGGTGAGCGATATAAGCCTCCCATGCCTTCTCCTTTGCAGAATAGTTCAATGATCAACAGGTGGCATCACACACAGGTTATATCAATTAAGGTGGCATCCCGGGTAAATGAAATCCATGGGAACATTTATTCATGTCATGTGAAGATGTTCAATTATGGACTCCTCTTCTCTCTTGCCTTCGTCTTCGTACAATGACTGATGGCGAATCGATGGGTTGAATTTATGAAACTTAAATGGCGTCATCTCCTGAAGCATGGGATTCTCTACATGGAGGGAAATATTCATGAAGGGTGATTTCATGCTTATGTCGGAAGAATTGCTTCGATGGGATACATATTGGTGTCTCTATGGTATTTCCTATGTCTGGAGCATTCCTCAGTCCTTCATTCATTGTGTTGAGACTCTCCTTCTAGAGTGTTGGAATCTCCCATGACCCTCTTCTTTTAATAAGAACAAGTTCAAAATTTTTGGGCTCTTTGTCAATCTATGTTTCTTATCCCCTATTGGAAGCCAATAGTATATCCGACATTGAACAATACATTAATTCCTAGTATTCTCCGGAAGATAAATTGGGAAGCTCTAATTTCATTAGTAGTGGTTTCCAAAAGGGTTCTTAGTTTCATTACATAGTTAAAGCCACAACTCAAGTAGGCGCAGGGGGTCAATTGCATGGTCCCTTTGATTTATCCCCACAATCTCCATCTTGGTCTTTCAAGCAGAGATATCTCTGAAGTTGGTATGTGGTCATCATTGCTTTCGAATATCTTCTAGTCTGGTATTGTGTCAATCCTCTTTCTCTTTCTGGCATGTGTTTTTATCGCAAATTTTTACACAAAGGAACGATGGAAAATAATTATGTGTCTGCTTCAACTTTCATCAATTCTGGCCCCTGCAATCGCTGCCTACACCCTCCTATTTACATCCATGAAGAAATTACTGCCCTTCGCTAACAAATTAGTCAATAATCAACCAACATCCTCTTCCTGACTGAGAAAGTCCAGTAACATCAATCTAGGATTACTCAGTTGGAAGTCAAATTGGACTAGATTAGCCACCATCTTGTTGACTTGAAGTATCAGAGAAATCTCAATGAAAATCGAAGCACGACTAACAGTGTCATGGGTGGCCCCTCGGACAAGATGTCCATTGATCCTCCTCTATAAGCTATGTGTACTCAATATAAGTGCATTTTGTTATGCATCCAATTCTTCATGGCATATAGTAATAGTATTTTTTGCATATTGTATGATTATAGTAGGAGGTTTGAAGTAAAATTTGTATTTCCTCTCTCACTCTTACTAGAAGATCTTGTCTACTAGAACATAATATAAAATTTCCCAAGTATCTTGCTACGAGCAGGCACAAACTTAATAGTAAATTTTCTCATCTTTGTCAAAGAAAAAAAAAATTGAAACAAATAAATTGATGAGAATTTAAAAACATTTAACATAAATAAAAAATTATTTTTAAAAAATTCCATGAAATTATGGGTCCGTGCAAAATAATTTAATCCAACTATGACACATTAGTTGCAATAGAAATGTGGAAAAAATGGAAATATGATCACAAAAAATAATTATTGGAGGTACTGACACAACATTTTAGGATACCATGTAAAAATATGAAACCTAAACAATCAAATTATCTTTCTCATAATTCATTTATAGAAAATAAGTATAACTTTAAAAAATGGTGTTTCCCTAATAGTGGTATGTTATTTTTCACTAAAACATAATGCATTACTTTACATTAAGAATTGAGTTTGATATGTAAATAATGGAATATTTTGAAACAAATTCGTATTATCGTAAATAACAAATAGGTCCTATGAATTATTATTTTTCCATAATTTTTTTTTTAATTAAGAAACATAGTGAAACCTTAAAATGATGAGGTCCATGTGTTGCGAGGGCCTTAACATATACATAAAAGTTTCCAGTAATTTGTAGGTCTTCATCTGTTTTGGTTTGGCTTCTTTTCAAATTTCAAAATAATTCAACGAATCAAAATTTATAGAAAAAGAAAAGACCTAAATTACAAATTACATAAAAAATAATAATTAATTTTTTTGTGTGTAACTTACTTATAGATCTCCATAAATATGTGAAGTTTTATTAGAAATGAATACATAGATCACATAAAGAATTATGGTTGAAAATCTGGAAGTTGTAAAAATGGATGTGTTATTTATTTATGTAGATCAAACCAAGATGTTTTTTTATTAGTATGAACCTCAATCCAAAGTGACCACCTCATCCATCAAATAATTTAAAAATGTTTCCCCCTAAATATTTTTGAAATTAACCTGTGTGCATTACTAATGGCGTTATGTCATATTAACACACATGCATCATAATAAAGGGCATGCATTATATTTAATGTACATATGTTTTAGAGTTTTCTTGCATTATATAATGCACACATTCTCTTCTTCTTCTCTCTCTCTCTCTCTCTCTCTCTCTTCCTCCCTCGCCATCCCTTTCCTCTTCATCTTTTTCTCTCTCTCCTTATCTATTTATCTTTGATTATGTGTCTCTCCTATGTTTAACTCTTCCTCTCCTTCACTAAGCCCATCCTTTCTCTCCCTAGCCCCTATTACTCACTCTCTCCTTCCTTTAACTTGCCCCCATCACTTGCTCTACCTCTCTTTCCATATCCCTTTATCTTTCTCACTCTCCTTGTATTTCCCTCCTCTCTCTCTCTCTCTATTCCTTTCCCCCAACTCATTCCCTCCATCCAATCCCCACTCTTCATCATTTTCTCTCTCACTATCTCTTTCTATGATTTTTCTTATGTATCCCTCCTATATTCCTATCTTTCCCCTTTGCTAAGCACCATATCTCTCTCCATAACATCCCCACTCCCTCTCTCTCCCCTTATGTTTCCCTGCAGTTTCTCCCTCATTGTATCTCCCTCATCATTCTCTCTATTTCTTCCTTACCTCATCTCTCTTACTCTACCCCTTATATATATATAGGTGGGGCTCTTACTCACCTTTCACCAATATATGTATAACATATTGGATTTTAAAATCTATTATAATTTGTTGAAATATATTAAATAGATAAAATTCCAATATCAATATATAATGTAATAGAGTTTGTATGTTATGTGTATCTTAATATATTATTAATGTAACAAATACATTGAGTTTAAAAATTACTGCTTTCAATTTGAATTTAAATAAAATTAAAATTATAATACATATAGTTAAATATGTTTGCAAAATTGTTGAAAAATATTAAGCCTACAAAATATATATTTTTGTTCTATTTTTCTTTGTTTCTTTTGTAATTAAGAAGAATTAACAATTTGATTAACCTTGTACTCATGTGAAATGTGGTTGATTCTAGCCACCACTATTACACTTTTGGGGGTCTATGATCTGTCTTCCTCTCCATAAATCGGATTACAACTAGGGGATTGAACTTTGAACCTTTTGACTTCCATGATTTCACATCATTTAGATCACCAATTAAAATCTCCCTTTAAAATTAAACTTATAAAATATTAAATATTAATACTGATCAATGTATAATATAAATAAATTAATATAATTTTTATATTATATAGCTTAATATATTATTAATAGAATAAATACATTAAATTTAAATAATGACACATACAAATTAATACATTCTTAAGATTATATTTCTTTAGTAATGCATTACATTTAAATACATAAATTAATTTGTATAAATTTAAACTTTTTATAATGATAAATTGTTCCTAAATTTTTGTTATAATATTATAGCTTTACATTTTAGAACTATTTGTAAAAAATGGGTGAATCTTTTGTAAAACCTTTTTATTTTATCATCTTCCAATAAACTCTCTATGAATGCATTTGGATTAATGGTTCCTTTGTTCTATAATCAAGACAATTATTTTGTTGTTGAATATCTTAATTCGAATGGGTGAATATGTCGTTTTCTTATGTCGTTCATAGATTCAAGATACATAGTAGAGTCTACTGTTATATCTATGGTGATGTTATCCTTACCAAAAAAATTCTCTTGTTCATACAATTATTTTGTGATGAATCGATTTACAAAGGCCTTTAAAAACATGGGGCCAATATCGATTGGAGATTGGGCATATTTTTATTATTGGAAAAGGTAAGTACCAAAAAGTATGATTGGAATGTTTTGAAACATATCTCTAAAAGAATGCAATCAAATTTTTATGTTTGCAGTAGCCTTGATAGGGCTTGGCGAGGGGAAGAGCTTCCACTTGGTGACACTTCACCCCCTAAGGATGCAGTACTCTATAAAAGTAGATTGATTTAGATATATTTATACAAGGAATATGAATATTATCCTAATTATGGATATATAATCTACCTATTTTATGTTATAAGAAATGAATGATTTTTTCATTTGTTCCAATCATTAACATACGATGTTTGTCATTAGAATTATACAATACCAATTGATATGTCTTATCTATTATAGCTTCACTTCATTTTGGTCAATCAAAGAATTTGAAAATTTCCAATTCAATCAGTTGTGCCTTTAACAAAGAATTTACTACTTTGAGGATGATTGGGGTTTCAAATGAAACTTTTCTCATGATATTTCTACAAATATAAATAACAAATGTCATGCAGCCTATGAAATTTCACCTACTTTTTCTCCTATTTCCATTATTTTCGTAAATAAATGCCAAATAATACCTTATGCTTTTCCAAAGCCTTAGCCTTGCCTTTGGCAATTTCCTTTTGGCCATAGTAACTAAAATGAACACTCGCCAGGATGTTTTTCCCACCATTCAACTTGGAATACATGTCCCATCACCGTGGTCTTATATCTATTTTTTACATGAATTTTTACTAGGGTTGTGACGTTGGCTCCCCTTTCTATTAAAATATCCCTTTTCCAAAATCCTCCAGATTCTGGAGGTTAATCATATAAAAATGTCATACGTAGGAAGAAGAAACCCCCTAAATATAAAATGGTTTCATCTTGTAACAACATCGAATTGGGTTATGTCAATGAGGTTGGATCTCCCAATAACTGATTTGCTATTGATTCTGATTTTAGTATTGGGAATGTCTCTATTTTTATTTTGGAGTTCGGATCCTTAAAGGGGATGTAACCGTGCATGTGGTGCCTCCATGATTATTATTTCCATTAACATACTGGGTTTGGGATCGGCCCCAAAATTACGCTCCTTAAGAGGTATTTCTCGAGTTCATAAACCCTCTGTAATCCTTTTCCAAGAAATGATGGTTTGCAGAGATTAGGTGTGGGAGGAATGCTTTTAGTGTACCGTGCATTGCATGTAGTTACAATTGATGATATTGAATTATTTAGTGGTCTCACAGTTATGTGGGATCCAAAAATTATTGAGATGCAAGGATTTTTGTTGTGTGCATGGATTACCATGACTGGACAAATGATGGGAAAAAAGTTAAAGGGTCCGAATTGTCAATTCATATTCTCCATATGTGGGATATACACCATTTTGGGACTAGATTGCGCAATATGTAATCCTTCAATTAAGTTCCATGATCATCACGGGGGATCTTAATTTTTCGATTTGAAGGGACAAAACCCTAGAATTGATAGTATGGCTTCTTATTTCAGAGGTTTTATGGAGGATTTTTCCCTATTGGATTTGACACCAGATTCTATTAGCCCCACTTGGAGGAATTTGAGAACTAATGAGGAGGGTATCTCAAAAATAATGGACAAGTTTCTAGTTAATCACAATATGGTTAATCATTCGATAGATATAGGACACATTATCCTCAGGATCCATTATTCTTCTCAGAGGAATACCAACACTGGATCATTGAATTTATTGGTAAGAGAAGGGACATTATTAGTTTATGGGAATAAGACATATGCATGAAGATTAGGATGACATGGATAAAATTTGGGGATAAAAATACGAGATATTTCGACACACATTTCAATGCCAAGAAAAATATCAATTCCATAACGAGGATAAGAGATGACATCGGAAACATATTCAGTTCACGTAGATCTATTGAATAGGATATGACCACACATTTCAAAGGCCAATTATTCGCACAAGAGACATCTTTCAGGTCGCAAATCAATTTCATCAAAGAAGTTCCAAACATGTTCACATCAGAGGATAATGACAGATTGTACAACCAATAACAAGGGAGGAATCGACAAACATATTGAAGGAATGTGAAAAGGAGAAAAGTTTGGGCCCAGATGGGTGGGGGGATGAAATTTTTATTCACTTCATTGATTTTATGATCCTAGATTTGTTGGAAGTGACCGAAGAATATAGGATTCATGGGTTCATCTCGGGTGCCATAAATGCGACATTCATCGCATTAATACCTAAAAGGGTGGAACCAAGAACCTTTGAAGATTATCATCCCATATCTCTCTGCAACTCGGTGTACAAAATGATATCAAAATTGATTGCAAGTATGTTGAAGTCAGTATTGTGGAAGCATATTACAAAGGAATAGTCTGGTTTCTTAGAAGGTAGAAAAATACAAGATGTTATTGGTATTTCATAGGAGATGGTGCACTCTATTAAATCACGGAAACAAGGAGCTTTCCTTCTAAAGGTAAACTTGAGCAAGGAATATGATTGCATTTACTGGGAATTCCTCTTCTTGGTTCTGTTAAAATCTGGTGTATCTCTATTTAATATTAAATGGTTTTTGGCATGTTAAAAAACTACAATTTTTGCTATCGTTATTAATGGATTTCCTTCATAGTTTTCAATGCATATACAAGAATTAGACAGGGTTGTTCCATGTATCCATTGCTCTTTCTCTTAGCTTTTAATTGTTTTAGTAGAAACATGAGGGTATCAAAGGATAATGGAATCATTAAAGGGATCAGATTAACCAAAAATATTTCCATGTCTCATTTAATGTTTGAAGATGAGATGTTACTTGGTGAAAAATCCACAGTGGGGGAGTGGAGAACCATAATAGACCTCATTAAATCATTTGAAGTTGCATCTGGTTTGTATATGAATAAGGAAAATCGATGTTGTTACACGATGACAGTGAGGAGAATGTAACAAAGGAAATATGTGATATGTTTTGGGTAGCATAGTCAATCATGGATGATGGTTTCACCTACCTTGGGTTTAAGATGAAATCAAAAGGATACTAATATAACCAGGATTGGGCATGGAGAATCAAAATTTTTCACAAAAAATGTAAGTTAGAAGTACAGATGGTTGAAGATGGGAGGAAGGATGGTAATGATGAAATCAGTGCTACAAAACATTTCATTATATTGGATGTAGATTTATTTAATGCCAAGGGAGATCATCCATAAGATACTACCTATTATGAGCCACTTATTATGGGCAGGAACACAGTTACAAGATGAAATTCATATGGTACGATGGTCAAAACTTGCAAGGTAACTGGAGGAAGGAGGTTGGGGTTTCATAAATACATCCACTTTTAACAGGGATTTTATTATAAAAAATATGTGAAGGGAAATGTTTGGAAATGGTGTGTCGTCACATATCATTAAGGAAAAATATATGTTTTGTCAAACATTCTCCTCATGGATTAGTAGTGGTGCCAAGAAGAAATATGTTATATCACACATATGGAGAAGTATGTTGCACACTCTATCGAGAAATCTAGGGAATAGAAATTAGGTTATTTCTCTTATCATGATACCTGCTTGTGAATTATTTCTAATCCTTTAAATTAAGATATTTTCTTTAGTTATATTATTATAGTGTTCTTCATCAAACAAATACCAAAGCGTAAAAAATGAAAAGACAAGAGACACAGAATATAGGTGATCAACCAGGGCCAAAACCTATCCCACTAGAGAGGAAAACCAAAATGAGTTCTTCTTCTTATAGAGACTTAAATTGACGAATACCAAGACCAAGACCCTTAGCCTATTTGACCTCTCCAATACCAAGATACCAAGATTCTTATCTTTATCTCTATTTCTTAATAGAGTCAACGATAGTCAACTTCTTGTTTCTTCTTTCTAGCTCTGCTACATTTTAGTTCTCGTATTCCTTTTCTCTGCTTCAGACCTGCAACTTCTTGGCCCTAATTTAGAAACCCTAGTACATGTAGATGAATTTCTCTTATACCTCGATTTATTTCACTTTAGATGGAGGTTATATCCTTGACAACTTAGCTTGAGGTACTCCTTAGCTTTCTCCTTGACTTGACCTTCAAAAGGGACCACAGTACTTCAACTTCTTCTACAATAGATAGCATCTATAATTTGGACCTGTGGAGTGATTCAACACAAAATATACCCAAAAAAAAGTTAAGGACATCACTCTTCCTTTTATTCTCTTCGTTGGTTATGATGCTCCTTTACCAATGGTTCTCGCACTCCTTTTTGCAGATTTCTCCTTAATCAAAATTATTTCCTTGAAATTAAGTTGAGATGCCCTATTTATAATGGTTTCCCCATGTAAATTATCCAACTTGAGTTGTGTGTAATACGATATGTCCTTTGGTGAAGCTTCATAATTTCATTTAAGGCCGACTTGAAGGAGATGCTTGAGCTTGGTCTTGGAGGGTCACTTTGACTCATTCATAGACTCACATATATTTGTACCATGCCTAAGAAGGGCGTTCCATACATAACATTGAATAAACAGATTATTATGACTTGATGACAAACCTAAAGGCTCACAATGAGAATCTTAACTAAAATAAAATTACTTGATCATGAAACCCATGATTCAAGCATTACAAAAATAATTTTATTTTATTCTTTACATCAATTACATAAAATCATATTTACAAATGTCATTATGAATACCGAACCTAGTTACACTTTTCAACACACTCTACACTAGATGTTGGGGTTTGTCCATTGGGGGGTTGGAGATGGATCCAAGATCAAAATTGGATTAGAGGCCATCATGGGGAAGGTTGGAAATCATTCATTATCCTTTCAAATACTACAAATCCTTCAGAGAAATGACATTATCGGCTTGCAACAGATATATCTGTTAGGGACTCAAAACATTGATCAACAAAATTAGATAAGGGTTGAAGATCTTGGCATACTAGAGAGATATCATGAGGAATTGGGGCCATACGTAGTGCAACTTCGATATGTTGGCATCACTCTTAGTGATAAGCAAGACTGTATGATATGGTCGGGGGGGGGAATTAAAAAGAACAATCCGATGGTCCAATACATCTACTTGAGGTTGCCAAGGCGTGGGAGGATAAATGACTATAATAAGCATCTATAGGACATATGTAGATGGAATCTCTCGAACAAATATTTTTATTTTTGCTGGATGGAAACACATGATCATATATTAACATGGAAGAACTTACACAAATGTGGGTTCATTGGTCCTATAATATGCCCTCCATGCATGAGCTAGGGGGGATATACAAGTCATTTGTTGATCAAATGCGCATATGTGAGGCTAATTTTGGATGGGGTTATGGAGGAAATTAAGCTTCCTTTCGTTGGCACTAATAAACCCTTGTTCATATGTATTTTTTCATGGTTCACTTGAGAGAGGAAGTATAGTTCCCTCCAATTATATATCATATATATTATATGGTGAAGTAGGGATGTTAGCATTTTTTATGAGAAAACTGTGATTGTTAGATAAGTCATTATCAAGACAGTTGTTTTTTCAACAATATTGGGCTAGTGTTCAATTCTAACAAAAACATGAAATGAAAATTCATTAATATTTGGAAAGAATATCTGGTTGGGACTTTTTACGGAGCCAACAATAGAAGGAAATGTGGATGTAGTGTAGTCATAGTTATTGAGCCTAGTGATTTCTTCCACTTCTGGTGGGAGGGTGGAATGGTATAAAACAACAAATAGGAGATTACAACATTATGGGGAGTCCTTATCACCTCAAAATTTCTTAGGTTAGACAAAATTCAGTTATATGGAGGTGCAAAAGGAATCATTGACTAGGTAGACAAGCATACTAATTTCATTTGCCCCATACTTGCAAATTGGATGATGAGGATTCAGAACCTATAAAGGACTTTTAATCATATACATTTACAACATATATCCAAATAACAAAATTGGACAGCATACCTCCTATCTAAAAGAGGTATTTTGAAGGAAACATGAAAATTTTTATTTTTTCAGACTTCAAACAAGGTATCATGGTAAACACATGCAACTTCAACTACTCTTATGAGACATTTTAGCACATACCTGATTTTGATGGAAGTTTTGTATCTTTAGATAATGAAAGAGTTCATTTATGAAAATGTAATGGCTATAAGCTAAAATTTGATGTTAATAAAGACATTTTTTGTAGAGCAAGATACTAGAAATGTATGAGCATAGGAATGGCATAAGAACTATGAAAGGATAATATAATGAACAAAATCGGAATTATGTACTATCCCTATATTTTAATACAAATATAACGCTTTTTTTCTTTTTGAAAAAAAAAATGTTCAATATAAATGAAATATTCAAAAAACACATATTAAAACATAATTGATGGAGACCTTGAAAGTACTCCAACTATGTTACTATATATACAAGTTCAACGAAAGTTCCTCCATTGCTCTTCTCACAAAGCACACCTCTGTTTTCGGCCTCCATCGCCCTAAATCCCATCAGTTATTCCCGACCTGCATTGTTCTGCTTCCTGAAGAACTAATAAAAAACATAAAGACAGACTCATAATCCTTTACCTTTACCTTTTTTACTAGCACTTTGTATTGAAAATTTTAAGACAAACAATTTTTTTTGTCTTAAAAAACTATCTTAAAATGCCCCTCCATATAGTATTGTTGAATGCAACAAAAGATAAGTCGTCTCTAATCGTATGAATAGAGATTGAAGGGACATAAGATGAATTGATGTCCAAGAAATCTTGCCAGGAAAAGTTGCCACATTCTTCAAAGTCAGCGACCCACACAAAATGAAGAGCCCAACAACTATTTGTCTTAATATAAGATAACATGAATGGTATGTGAAATAGCAACCTCGGTATAGGTGCGAGACAGTAGAAGCATGCAAGATGGCAGACTTAGGGCGCACTTTCAGAGTCAATTTTGCAGTTGTTAGATAATATTGTCTTAAATTGATATGTTTTTGTCTTGATTGTCAATTGTCTTAAATGGGTTTCATATTAAGTGACCATTGTCTTAAATATAAAATTTTATCTTAAAATATTTTTGCCTCAAATTGTTTTTGTCTTAAATATAAAGATTTGTATTAAATTGTTTCTTCTCTTAAATATAAAGTTTTCTCTTAAAATATTTTGGTCTCAAATTGTTTTTGTCTTAGATTTAAAGTTTTATCCTAAAATATTTTTGTCTTAAACTGCTTTTGTCTTAAATATAAAGTTTTGTCTTAAATTATATATGTCTCAAATTATTTTTGTCTTAAATTTTATATCTAAGACAATTCAATTGATATTAAATTTTAATGTAAAATAACTAAAATAAAAGGTGACTTTTAAAGACAAAAGTTTTTTTATCTTAAAAAAAATGTCCTAAAAGTTCCCTTGGTGTAATAGTGATTGTTAGCGATGGTAGTTTGACATTCAATTAATATGGGGAACCATGGAAATTGTTTAATATTTTTCAGTTTTTAATTAAAAAAAAGAGAAAAAGAATCTCCGATCAATTAGAAAAAAAAAGCACGGCAATCACATGGATGGCTAAATTGGAATCGATAGTAAGCGGGCTCTTCACGAGTTCGACCAAATCTTGGATTCCAGCATAAGTGTATTATTCACCATTTTCACTTTTTGAAATTTCCCCCCACCAGAGTTTGCATTTGCTTGACAACGTCCATGCATTTTCTTCAAAAATTCCATGCATTTAGTTTTTGACTTAATTATTTTGACCCAACTCTTCACGGTTCCAACATAATCATGAAAATGCATCTACTAAAGTTTTCATTTGGTTAATGTTATTCTGCTAGATCTAAGACTTTTTTGATCCATAATGTAGATAAATATATTTCGGATTAATCACATCATTAGGATTTGTTCGACGCTTTGAACCATCTAATGTGGTTCATCCTCAGGACAAGGTGAAGAAGTAAATCGATCCTATTGAATAAATATTAAGGATGCATCATTGCCCGATAATATTTGTTAAAACCAACATAGATCTATCTTAACTCTAAGTCTATCAAGCGCCGAGAGGGATCAAATCTCTCGAGGTGCAAACCTATTTTTTGAGTGCAAAACTTGAGAAAAAGTTTGCACCTCGAGAGATTAGATCCCTCTGGGCTCTTGATAGATCCGGAGTTAAGATGGATCTAGGCTAGTTTCAGTCGTGTGGGTCCAAGGAAACTCTATCGATAATATGAGGAACATATGATTAATTTTATCAATAATATGTAAATACATCTAATAATAATATAACCATTTTAAATATGCTAAATATGTGTGAGATTTATCGAGTCATTTTAATTTTAAATTTTCTTAGTTAACTTACATTTTTGAGATGATAAATATTGTAAAATAAATTTAATAATGAAAAATGATGAAATAAATTTTTTGAATGCAAAGTTAAAATGTAATAATATTGAATGATATAAAATGTGAATAATAAGAATGTAGTCAATTACAAATAATATTCATTGTGATCAATCTCAAACTATTTTCTTCTACTATTCTTAATGTCACCTTTGTTAGTTTTGTCATCTATTCATATCGATTATATGAAAATGAAAGTTAGAATCATAAACCATTTAAATATTTAGTATCATACTTTGTCTCTCCTGCTCTCCAATATTAATAGGTTTAATTACAATAAAAAAAAAATCAATATACATTGTCAATATTTTTTTGTGCTTACACTGAAATCAATGGACAATATTAATCCAATGACTTTAAAATTAATGTACCATCATACATCCAATTACATAAAATCATAAATCAACATATACACTGAAATAAATGGAAAATATCAATCCAGTTACTTTAAAATAAATGTACCATCATACATCCAGTTACATCAAATCATAAATTAACATATACACTGAAATCAATACATATAATGCAAGAAATCAAATAAGATTAGAAAACAATATCTACACTGAACTCAATTCATCTAATGCAAGTAATAAAATATGGTTAGAAATAAACATCTACACTCAAATAAATGCATCTAGTGCAACTAGGAAAATAGGATTAAAAACCAACATCTACATTGAAATCAATGCATCTAGTGCAAGCAATCAAATAAGATTAGAAATCACCATATACATTGAAATCAATGTATTTAGTTCAAGCAATAAAATAGGTTTAGAAATGATCTACATTGAAATCAATGCATCTAGTGCAAGAAATCAAATATAATTAGAAATCAACATCTATGTTGAAATTAATGCATCAAATGCAAGAAATCAAATAGGATTATAAATCACCATCTACATTGAAAGAAATGCATTTAGTGCAATAAATCAAATAGGATTAGAATAATTTACATTGAAATCAATGCAACTAGTGCAAGTAATCAAATATCATTAGAAATCAACATCTACACTAAAATAAATGCATCTAATGCAAATAATCAAATAGGATTATAAATCACCATCTACACTGAAATCAATGAATGTCGTGCAAGAAATCTTGTTCCCTCTCTCCCCCCTCCATATATATCTATATATCCCTCCATCTCTCCTTCTTTGTCTCTTTATCACATCCCGTAGAACACACATGCTCTCTCACTCCATATCTATGAATATCTTTGTCCCTACCTCCTTGTCTCCATCTATCCTTTCTTTCTCTTCACCTTCTAACTATATGTCTATCTCCCTCTGTATATCTATATCAACCCCAAAACACAAACTCTCTTTATCCAATCTATATATTTATCAGCCCCTCCTCCTCTCCCTCTCCCTCCTGCTATCCTCTCTCCCTCTCTCTCCACCTTCCTTATCACTCCCCCTCTCTCTCTATCTCCACCTTTAACTCTCTATTTGTTTATTCTTACCTCCCTCTCTCTTCCCCTCCCTCTCTCCCTCCTTCTCTCCGTATCTCCTTGTTTGTATCTATATCTCACCCCCAAACATACACACTCTCTCCATCTCTCCCTTGTCACTCCCTCTCTCTCTCCACTACTCACTCTCTATGTATTTCTTTTTCCCTCCCTCTCTCCCCATCCAGCTCCATATATCTATCCCTCCCTCTTTCAACCTCCAACTTCATATATTTATCCCTCCTTCTCTCCTCCTCTCTTTAAATTCCCCTCTCTTTTCCTTCCTCTCTCTCCCTTTCACTTCTACCTCCCTCTCTCTTCCCGCATCACTCTCTCTCTCTCTCTCTCTCTCTCTCTCTCTCTCTCTCTCTACGATCCTCTCTCTTCCCCCATAGATGTCTTCCTCTCTCTCAAGTCCTCTCCCTCCCTTTATCTCCCGCCTCCCTCTATGTCCCCTCTCTCTCTCTCTCTCTCTGCCCTTCAATCCTCTCTCTTCCCCTATCACTCTATATATATATCTCCAACTATGTTACTATATCCCTCCATTTCTCCTTCTCTCTCCTATATCTCTTTATCTCACCCCTAAACATACACACTCTCTCTCCATCTCTCCCTTGCCACTCCCTCTCTCTCAACTTCTCACTCTATGCATTTCTTCTTCCCTCCCTCCCCCCCCTCCAAATCCATATCTCTATCCCTTCCTCTCTCCCCCTCCTTTCATCCTTCCTGTCTCTCCATTTCTCTCTTATCTTCCTCTCCCTCGTCCTTTCTCTTTCTCTCTCTCTCTCTACCCTCCAATCCTCTCTCCTTCTCCCTCCCTCTCTCCTTCTCTCTCTCCCACCTCATATTTATGTTTCCCTCCCTCTGTTACCCTTATCTACCTCTCTCGCTCCTCTCTCTCTCTCCATCTTCCTTATCACTCCCCCTCTCTCTCTATCTCCACCTTTTACTCTCTATTTGTTTATTATTACCTCCCTCTCTCTCCCCCTCCCTCTCTCCCTCCTTCTCTCCATCTCTCCTTGTTTGTATCTATATCTCACCCCCAAACATACACACTCTCTCCATCTCTCCCTTGTCACTCCCTCTCTCTCTCCACTACTCACTCTCTATGTCTTTCTTCTTCCCTCCCTTTCTCCCCATCCAGCTCCGTATCTCTATCCCTCCCTCTCATAACCTCCAACTTCATATATTTATCCCTCCCTCTCTCCTCCTCTATTTAAAGTCCCCTCTCTTTTCCTTCCTTTCTCTCCCTTTCTCTTCTACATCCCTCTCTCTTCCCGCATCACTCTCTCACTCTCTCTCTCTCTCTCTACGATCCTCTCTCTTCCCCCATTTCTCTCTTCCTCTCTCTCAAGTCCTCTCCCTCCCTTTATCTCCCGCCTCCGTCTATGTGCCTTCTCTCTCTCTCTCTCTCTCTTCGCCCTTCAATCCTCTCTCTTCCCCCATCACTCTATATATCTCTCCAAATATGTTACTCTATCCCTCCCTTTCTCCTTCTCTCTCCTATGTCTCTTTATCTCACCCCTAAACATACACACTCTCTCTCCATCTCTCCCTTGCCAGTCACTCTCTCTCAACTTCTCACTCTATGCATTTCTTCTTCCCTCCCTTACCCCCCCTCCAAATCCATATCTACATCACTTCCTATCTCCTCCTCCTTTCATCCTTCTTGTCTCTCCATTTATCTCTTACATCCCTCTCCCTCGTCCTTTCTCTTTCTCTCTCTCTCTACCCTCCAATCCTCTCTCCTTCTCCCTCTCTCTCTCCTTTTCTCTTTCCCACCTCCATATTTATGTTTCCGTCCCTCTGTTACCCTTATATACATCTCTCTCTCCTCTCTCTCTCTCTCTCTCTCTCTCCCACCTCCTTTAGTTTATCTCGATCTCTCCCTTGTCACTCCTCCTATTTCTCCACCTGTATCATATCTCTTTGATTTTCCCTCCCATATATATCAAGATTTTATATATATATATATATATATATATATATATATATATATATAGAACAAATTTAATATTGTATTAATCTAATTCAAGTAATAAAATACGATTATAAATAAACATTTACACTCGAATCAATGCATCTAGTGCAAGAAATCAAATAGGATTAGAAATCACCATATACATTGAAATAAATGTATTTAGTTCAAGAAATAAAATAGGATTAGAAATTATCTACATTGAAATCAATGCATCTAGTGCAAGCAATCAAATATTAGTAAATATTAGTAGAAATCAACATCTACGTTGAAATTAATGCATCTAGTGCAAGAAATCAAATAGGATTATAAATCACCATCTACACTGAAAGAAATGAATTTAGTGCAATAAATCAAATAGGATTAGAAATCATTTACATTGAAATCAATGCATCTAGTACAAGTAATCAAATATCATTAGAAATCAAAATCTACACTAAAATCAATGCATTTAGTGCAAACAATCAAATAGGATTAGAAATCACCATCTACACTGAAATCAATTAATCTCGTGCAAGAAATATTCTTCCCTCCCTCTCCCCTCCATATATATCTATATATCCCCCCATATCTCCTTCTTTGTCTCTTTATCACATCCCGTAGAACACACTTGCTCTCTCACTCCATATCTATCAATATCTTTGTCCCTACCTCCTTGTCTCCATCTATCCTTTCTTTCTCTTCACCTTCCATCTATATCTCTATCTCCCTCTGTATATCTATATCAACCCCAAAACATATACTCTCTTTCTCCAATCTATCTATCTATCAGCGTGTCCTCCTCTCCCTCTCCCTCATGCTATCCTCTCTCCCTCTCTCTCCATCTTCCTTATCACTCCCCCTCTCTCTCTCTCTCTCCACCTTTCACTCTATATTTCTATATTCTTACCTCCCTCTCTCTCCCCCTCCATCTCTCCCTCCTTCTCTCCATCTCTCTTTGTTTGTATCTATCTCTCACCCCCAAACATGCACACTCTCTCAATCTCTCCCTTGTCACTCTCCCCATCACCCCAAACACCTGCCTCTCTTCCTTATCTCCCTTGTCACTCTCTCTCTCTCTCTCCATTTTCTACTCCTCTCTATATGTTTCTTCCTCCCTCTCTCACCATCTGACTCCATATCTCTATCCCTCCCTCTCTCCACCTCCAACTTCATATCTTTATCCCTCCCTCTCCCCCCGTCTCTTTCAAGTCCCCTCTCTCTGCCTTCCTCTCTCTCTCTTTCTCTCCTACCTCCCTCTCTCTTCCCACGTCTCTCTCTCTCTCTCTCTCTCTCTCTCTCTCTCTCTCTCTCTACAATCCTCTCTCTCCCCCCATTGCTCTCTTCCTCTGTCTCAAGTCCTCTCCCTCCCTTTATCTCCCGTCTCCCTCTATGTTCTCTCTCTCTCTCTCTCACACTCGCTCAGTCTCTCTCTCTGTGTCTCTTTGCCCTTCAATCCTCTCTCTTCCCCCATCACTCTATCCATCTCTCCAACTATGTTACTATATCCCTCCATTTCTCCTTCTCTCTCCTTCTCTCCCCTCTTGTCTCCATCACTCCTATGTCTCTTTATCTCACCCCTAAACATACACACTCTCTCTCCATCTCTCCCCTGCCACTCCCTCTCTCTCAACTTCGCACTCTATGCATTTCTTCTTCCCTCCCTTCCCCCCCCCCCCCTCTCTTCCCAATCCATGTCTCTATCCCTCCCTCTCTCTTGCTCCTCTCATCTTTCATGTCTCTCCCTTTCTCTCCTACCTCCCTCTCCCTCGTCCCTTCTCTTTCTCTCTCTCTACCCTCCAATTCTCTCTCCTTCTCCCTCCCTCTCTCCCTCTCTCTCTCCCACCTCCATATTTATGTTTCCCTCCTTCTGTTACACTTATCTACCTCTCTCACTCCTCTCTCTCTCTATTCATTCCTCCTGTCCCACCTCCTTTAGTTTATCTCCATCTCTCCCTTGTCACTCCCCCTATTTCTCCACCTCTATCATATCTCTTTGATCTTCCCTCCCATAGATGTCAAGAGTTAATATATATATATATATATATATTGATTATATATTAATATATATTTACCTTACCTATTTATATCTCTTTTATATTTATTTATTTATCTTACCTATTTTATAAATATGGTATTTGGCCCATAGGATTCACCTAAATAAAACCTCTTTTTTGAGTTTTGTAATGTAAAGGAAGTTTATGGGTAAATATAAAAGGTTTATTTATTTACCATTTTCGAGTAAGTATAAAAAGAGGTTTATTTATTTACTATAAGTCTGATTAATTTTTATCTTTATTTTATTTACCATATATTTTCTTGAGTGTTCCTAAACCTATTTATGTGTTTAAATTTATTTTAAATTTAAATTGTTTATTATTTATTTTTTTGTCAAATTAGTGTAACACTATTTATATTTATCTTCTTAAACTGATTGCAATACATAATGTTGGTGACCTCAACAGAGAAATATGTCTATTGGCCACCTTAATGCATTAAAAGCCAGCCAAAATTGAAAATGTTTCATTCTTCTACTCGCCGCATTAGCTAGTTCACTATTTAAACCATTTACAAAGTAGCAACTTAAAACCAAAACCCTGTCCAAAAAAAAATTATGCATATAAAAGTAAAGATTAAACTAAGATATTATCCATCTAATGACTCAATTAGAGTTGGGTCCTTTGCCGTAGAGCCTGGCATGTCTGCTTGTCGCATCTGTTGAATCTGCTTCTCAATTTGTCCAATACGGTCTTCAATTCTCCCAATACGATCCGTCGCTTGGTACTAAGTCACCTTGATATGTTGAATCTGAATATCAATATCCTAAAGAACTTCCAATATTTTTGGTTCTTGGTTCTCACTGCGTGTATAAAGACTCTGGATAGCCTTAGCCAGAAGACACATCATAATCCAATAAGTATGGATTGTTTGATTGAACAGTGAAAGACGGCCTCTAGTATTCCCAGGATCAGAAATAAAGTCCAAAATTTCTACTTCTGCTTCATTGTCTTCCTCATTGCTTTGAGTTTCTCTTTCCCAACCATGAATTACCTTCTTGACTTGAGATGAATTCCCAAGGGAGTATACTGACAAGAGATTCACTAAGACCTCTTGATTTTTCTTCCTGCTTCTCTTTCTAGTCTCAGCTTCAGGTTTTATCATCTTCTGTTTCCCTTTTTCTTCAATTTGAGTCACTGTTTGTCTCGTTTGCCTCTTAACCATTGTGTTGAATGGTGTAATTTTTTGAATTAACTCTGGATTGACAATATAAGAGATTGTATAATAGAAGAACAAAGTTAAATAATTAATCTTCCTATCTTCTTACCAACAACATCTTATGGGCGCTTATGATGCTCCTCTTGACTTAACAGATACTGAAGTCCAAAAATTTTATCACCCCTGAAAATAGCATGGATATAAAGCCAAACCCAGAAATGACACAGAGTTCGATCAATAAGAAAAAGGTAGTGAACAACAGAACCAAGTTTATGAGAAAGGAAAAGTTTCATCTTAAAACCCTGAAGGAGAACTACTATATAATCCAGATGGATAAACAATGTAAAACCTAGACATAACCACAACAGAATACTCTGCCTCCTATCGACACTAGCTTTCATAAAAAGACAGGACCAGATTTCATTTAAATAGCCAATTCGAATTATAGTATCACGCGTCTTGCTAAGAGAATCAATAAAAGTTGCATGACAGCAAAACATAGACCCCAACCCAGAGGCCCACATAAAAGAATGATTCTCCTTTCTTCCACTTCTAAAACCCAAATATACCCGCCAGAAACCTACGGAGAAACCTTGATAACTCGTGAACAAATGGAAATAACACTTCACAGGAAATAAGAAAAAGTAATAAGTCTGCCCTACATTACAAGGATTCCTAAAGCAAGGCTCAATAGCCTCCAGAGGTATGGACATAGAGCAAATGATTAAGAGCCAAGTTTTACAATTAGATACTTCCTTATCCTGATACATATCAATACTGACGACAAAGGACATAAGATTGATACGAAGAAGAAAATGCCCCAACACGAGATCGAAACTGCTGTGAATTATGGAAACTCCAGTCTCCACCCACCGCAATTCACCGTTTTTAACAGAGGAAATGTTTTTTTTGCAAACCAAACTGCAACTCTTGCACCTAGCCCTAGAATGCCTTTTACCCCAAGCTTCTGACAACACAGGCCATCTTCCTAGATTTATGATCATTCCCATATCTTTCGCATGCCTCCATAATCATTTGATGGATGACTTAACATTCATAATTAATGTGCATGGAAGTCTATCGCCACTTGGCTTATGCAGTGGCCCGTGGCCTCGGTCTTAGAGCACCTCGATCGGGGATTAAATTGTTTATTTATATGGTTATGTAAGTTATTGTTTAAGGCGACATTATTTAGATTTTATTGTTTAAATTTTCTTTAGTTTTTTTTTTTTTTGGCTTCCGACATTAGGTTTATATTTTATGTTTATATTGTTTAAATTTATTTTAAATTTTAAATTGTTTATTTATATGGTTATGTAAGTTATTGTTTAAGCCCATATTATTTAGATTTTACTGTTCAAATTTTCTTTAGTTTTTTCTGTTTTGGCTTCCGACATACTTACAGATCAGGATCATATTGGCCTATGGAATGCACCTCTTAGCGCAACTAGTCGTTATGTGACTTGGTTAGTTAACTAGTTATAATATTAAAAGTTTTTCAAGTTTTTAAGAAATATTAGAAAAGGGTTAATGAATAAAATAAAATAATTTAATATTGAAGAATTTAATAAAATGATTAAATTTTAATTATTATAATAATAAGTGGAGAAGTGGTAAATAATAAAAAAGGGAATAATCTTAAAATTTTTAAGTTTTTAAGAAATATTATTAAAAAAGTTTAATGAATAATATAGAATAATTTAAAAATGAATAATTTAATAAAATGATTAAATTTTAATTATTAATCTTAAGTCTGATCCCTCTCTTAATCATCTCTTGGGGAAGCTTATTGAGATTAATCCCGTCACCTCTAGCATTTATGGTATTCCTAATATTCATAAGCCTTAGGCCCCTTTATGACCTATTGTTAACACAATAGGTGGGACCTCTTATCATCTAGCTAAATCCTTGGCCTGGAAGCTTAAACCGTTTATGGGTCTTACTGATTCTTATGTTAAGGACTCAACTTCTTTTAACAAATAATGGAAAGGCATCACGTTGGAACCGATGGATTTATTAGTCAGCTTCGATGTTGTCTCCTTATTTACAAAAGTACCCATACGTGAAGCCGTTGATGTCATTAAGCGGATATCAGACCAAGACACTTCTAACTTGGTTGGTCTTTGCCTCACCTCAACTTTTTTCAATTTCGAAGGTGAGTTCTATGAGAAAAATTGTGGGGTTTCCATGGGTTCACCTCTTTCCCCTGTAGTTGCTAACTTATTTATGGAGGATTTCCAAATGAATGGCTTGGCCTGGGCTCAATTTCGCCCAAATGAGTGGAATAGGTTCATGGATGATACCTGTGTCATATGGCCCCATGGTCACGAGAAGTTAGATCCGTTTCTTGGTCACCTGAATTCCCATTCATATTACATCAAATTCACAATGGAAGTAGAGGTGGATGGTTTCCTTCTCTTCTTAGATATTCTTCTCTCTAGACAGGATGATAGTTCTATCTCTCACCATGTTTTTCGCAAGAAAACACACATTGAACAATATCTTCATGTTGATTCTCATCATTTTCCGGCTCAAACATTTGGTGTTCTCTGCACTCTGGCTACAAGTGCTCTTAGAATATCTGATGATAACCACTTGGAATCGAAGAAACCCCATCTTCTTGACATGTTTGAGAATAATGGGTATATTAGTTCTCAAGGTCTTAAGGCCTTTCAAAAAGCCTATAAAGGCTTAAGATACAAGTCTACTTGTGTGGATCTTATCTCCAAGGTTAATCTTCCATTTATCCAATGGATAGCGAACAAAATTTCCCATGTCCTTAGGAGAAATAATGTCTCCTCTCCATTCAAACCTCTTTGTACTATCAAGAATTATCTCGGATGTGTCAAAGACCATTTTGACCCAAAGGAATTAAAAGGTCTTTATATGGTTCCTTGTTCGTATGGTACTCCATATATTGGGGAAACTGATCGATCCATTAGGTAGACAATCCTTGAGCATGGTGGAAACATTAGGCACAATCGATCTCGCACTTCTGCTCTTGCAGAATATGCTGTAAAATCGTGTGACCATGTATGCATTGAAGACTCCAAAGTCATTTATAAGTTGGATCACTTCCATCATAGGAAGTTGAGGGAGGCTATTGAAATTTAGAGACATCGTAAGAATCTCAATAGATATGATCGGTGGAAATTAAGTATGAGTTGGACTCACCCTCTCTAGGTGATTTCTCTCCCTTGAGTTGGATTCCTTTCATCCTTTTATCTTTATTTCTTGGATTTCTTTCACCCTTTTATCTTTATTTCTTTCTTCCCTCTTTGGTTTTATTCCCGTCCCTTTTATTTTTAAATTTACTCTTTTATCTTTATCCTTTAGTTCGCTTTTTCTCAGTTAGTGTTTTTTATAATTTTATTATGGTATTTATTATCCCTTAAATTTTATTATAATAATGATTCTTAACTTTTTATTAAAATATTCATCTATATATATATAACATTCTCAACTTATTCTAATAATTAAAATTTAATAATTTTATTAAATTTTTCATTTTTAAATTATTCTATATTATTCATTAACCTTTTTAAATAATATTTCTTAAAATCTTCAAAACTTTAACATTATTTCCTTTTCGATTATTTACCCCTTCTATATTTATTATAATAATTAAAATTTAATCATTTTATTAAATTATTTAATATTAAATTATTCTATTTTATTCATTAATTCTTTTTTAATATTTCTTAAAAACTTAAAAAACTTTTAATATTATAACTAATTAACTAACCAAGTCACATAATGGCTAGTTTCATCTTTACATTTATTTAATAAGATCAATTTCCTTTTTCACATTTAATGGCTAGTTTCATCCTTACAATTTATTCAATAGGATGTATTTCCTTCTTCACCTTGTCTTGATAATAAGCTACATTAGATAATTCCAAACTACCAAATCCTAATGTTATTCTATTCAACTATTTTTTATTTACATTAAAATTTGTATATGGTTAAAAAATTTCATAGCAAGAAAAACCATAACCATTACCATTAGGTTAGCTGCTCTATGATTTTACATTATTCTTATTCAGTAAACAAGATAAGAAAAGTAAGATTCTCTATTTTGGTAGTTAGTGTTTGTTTTACTTTTTGACATAAAACTTTACTTTGTAAGTGACATTTACTAACTTCAATGTATTTTTTATTAAAAAAGTAATTTACTTTTTTATGGATTTTTTATTTTAAGCTAATAATATGTATTTAAGTAGAAATAATTTAATATCTTATATATTGAGTGTTATTTAGAAATTAAAAATATAAGGAAGTATATGTTTTGGATTGCGTTCAATGCATTGAGATAGCTAACAAACCTGATTTCTTACGGACAAGTTGAAGCCTAATTTTTTGTATTTACCAAACCTATTTTTTCTTATAAATAAAAAAGACCTACTAAACTTACAAAATATATATCTATATATATGGATTTGGTCTTAAGATGATAACCTAGAGTAAGAATTTTAGTTCGAATGCAACTTTTGATGGCTCCCACCGGGGAGGTGGGGGGCTTTGTTTAAAAATGCGGTGGTATTTACAAATTAAAAATAGATTAAATTTCTAAATAGACATGGATTCGATCTTAAGTTTTTGGTTCAAATGCAACATTTGATGGCTCCCCTTGGGAAGGTGTGGGCCTTCTTTTAAAAATATGGTAAAAAATGTGGTAGTGGCAAGGGGTCGAGATAAAATAAATTCGTAAACCAAGCGGCTTTGAAAGAAACATGAATATCAATTTTGGTCTCACATTTCAAGCAACTAAAAAGGAGGGTGAAAAGGAAAAAATCCCCTTAATCGGCCGATTTATAGGGAAAGAAGCAATAAACATTAGATCATGTTTTAGATAGACATCCATCATTTCGGAGAAAGGTGGGGGAAAAAGTATTTTGGTCAAACATTTCAACAAAACTAAAAAGGAGGGCGAAAAGGAAAATTTACCCCTTAAACGGACGGCAATTAATAGGGAAAGAAACAATAAATATTATATCATGTTTTGGATAGACATCAATCATTTCGAAGAAAGTTGGGGAAAAAGTATAGTACATTAAAAAAAATCCTATATTAATCTGCAAATTTATAGGCGTTTGGCCATCGAAAACATTGTTAAGAGGGTGGATTTATAAGTACATTAAAGTGGGACATCACCAGCTCTCAAAGTTTGTCGGCATTACTGGTACGGCGTAGAAGTCAAATTGTTTTAACTTTGCATGAATTCTTTACTTTGCGAAAAATTCTTCGTACTTTCAAATTAGTTTTATTACGTAGTAGTACTTTGTTTTGTAAAAATAAAATCAGAGGTAAAAATATTGGGAAAGTTATTAAAATTCACTGCATTAAATTGTTTTTTAATTAAATAATTGTTTTGTTAATTTTTGAAATTTCACTTTTTAATATGATTTTATTTGGTTTTAGTTTTATTTCAAAATTTTAGTTTTAAAATATTAAATTAATATGATTTGATATGGTTTTAGTTTTGATTTAAATATTTGCTTTTAAAATATTAATATATATATATATATATATATATATATTATAGATTTAAATAAATAATAATTAAAAAATATTTTATCTCATATATAAAATTAAAATTAAATATTGTTAAAAAATTTATGAATTTATTGATATCATTTTCAAGGTGTTTATAAGTAATATTAACATTTCTCTATATTATTTTGGCTATAAAATTTTTTGAGTATTAAAGTATTATCTAAAATTTTTGAGTATTAAAGTATTATCTAAAATTACTTTGAAGTAAAATTTGTATTTCCTCTCTCACTTTTACTAGAAGATCTTGTCTACTAGAACATAATATAAAATTTCCCAAGTATCTTGCTACGAGCAAGCACAAACTTAATAGTAATAGTAAATTTTCTCATCTTTGTCAAAGAAAAAAAAAAAAATTGAAACAAATAAATTAATGAGATTTTAAAAACATTTAACATAAATAAAAAAATTATTTTTAAAAAATTCCATGAAATTATGGGTCCGTGCAAAATAATTTAATCCAACTATGACACATTAGTTGCAATAGAAATGTGGAAAAAATGGAAATATGATCACAAAAAATAATTATTGGAGGTACTGACACAACATTTTAAGATACCATGTAAAAATATGAACCCTAAACAATCAAATTGTCTTTCTCATAATTCATTTATAGAAAATAAGTGTAACTTTAAAAAATGGTGTTTCCCTAATAGAGGTATGTTATTTTTCTCTAAAACATAATGCATTACTTTACATTAAAAATTGAGTTTGATATGTAAATAATGAAATATTTTGAAACAAATTTGTATTATCGTAAATAACAAATAGGTCCTATGAATTATTATTTTTCTGTATTTTTTTTTAAATTAAGAAACATAGTGAAACCTTAAAATGATGAGGTCCATATGTTGCGAGGGTCTTAACATATACATAAAATTTTCCCATAATGTGTAGGTCTTCATCTGTTTTGGTTTGGCTTCTTTTCAAATTTCAAAATAATTCAACGAATCAAAATTTATAGAAAAAGAAAAGACCTAAATTACAAATTACATAAAAAATAATAAGTAATTTTTTTTTGTGTAACTTGCTTATAGATCTCCATAAATATGTGAAGTTTTATTAGCAATGAATACATGGATCACATAAAGAATCATGGTTGAAAATCTGGAAGTTGGAAAAATGGATGTGTTATTTATTTATGTAGATCAAACCAAGATGTTTTTTTATTAATATGAACCTCAATCCAAAGTGACCACCTCATCCATCAAATAATTGAAAAATGTTTCCCCCCAAATATTTTTGAAATTAACCTGTGTGCATTACTAATGGTATGTGATATTAACAAACATGCATCATAATAATGGGCATGCATTATATTTAATGTACATATGTTTTAGAATTTTCTTGCATTATATAATGCACACATTCTCTTCTTCCCTCTCTCTCTCTCTCTTCCTCCCTCGCCATCCCTTTCCTCTTCATTTATTTCTCTCTCTCCTTATCTATTTCTCTTTCATTATGTGCCTCTCCTATGTTGAGCTCTCCCTCCCCTTCACTAAGCCCCTCCTTTCTCTCTCTAGCCCCTATTACTCACTCTCTCCTTCCTTTAACTTGCCCCCATCACTTGCTCTACCTCTCTTTCCATATCCATTTATCTTTCTCACTCTCCTTGTATTTCCCTCCTCCCTCTCTCTCTCTCTATTCCTTCCCCCCCAACTCATTCCCTCCATCCAATCCCCACTCTTCATCCTTTTCTCTCTCACTATCCCTTTCTCTAATTTTTCTCATGTATCCCTCCTATATTCCTATCTTTCCCCTTTGCTAAACACCATATCTCTCTCCATAACATCCCCACTCCCTCTCTCTCCCCTTATGTTTCCCTGCAGTTTCTCCCTCATTGTATCTCCCTCATCATTCTCTCTATTTCTTCCTTACCTCATCTCTCTTACTCTACCCCTTATATATATATATATATATATATATATATATATAGTGGAGCTCTTAATCACCTTTCACCAATATATGTATAACATATTGGATTTTAAAATCTATTACAATTTGTTGAAATATATTAAATAGATAAAATTCCAATATCAATATATAATGTAATAGAGTTTATATGTTATGTATACCTTAATATATTATTAATGTAACAAATACATTGAGTTTAAAAAATACTACTTTCAATTTGAATTTAAATAAAATTATAATTATAATACATATAGTTTAAATATTTTTGCAAAATCGTTGAAAAATATTAAGCCTACAAAATATATATTTTTGTTCGGTTTTTCTTTGTTTCTTTTGTAATTAAGAAGAATTAACAATTCGATTAACCTTGTACTCATGTGAAATGTGGTTGATTCTAGCCACCACTACTACACTTTTGGGGGCCTACGATCTGTCTTCCTCTTCATAAATCGGATTACAACTAGGAGATTGAACTTTGAACCTTTTGACTTCCATGATTTTACATCATTTAGATCACCAATTAAAATTTCCCTTAAAAATTAAACCTATAAAATATTAATACTGATAAACGTATAATATAAATAAATTAATATAATTTTTATAAGATATAACTTATTATATTATTAATAGAATAAATACATTAAATTTAAATAATGACACATACAAATTAATACATTCTTAAGATTATATTTATTTAGTAATGCATTACATTTAAATACATAAATTAATTTGTATCAATTTAAACTTTTTATAATGATAAATTGTTCCTAAATTTATGTTATAATATTATAGCTTATGTTTTAAATTATATGAATACAAAGTTTTTAGTTTATAATACTATTAATAATTTTTGGATATTGGATTTATTTTATAAGTAATTCATTCAATTAATGTTCAATTTTCATTTATGGTTTCATTAAATTAATACATGTATTATTTAATTTTTTTGTTTTTTTATTCTTTTAATATTCATCTTCATGGTTTTATATGGCTCCTTTAATCTATAAAATATGATTCCACGATTCCTATAAAATATGTATATATATATATATATATATATATATATATATATATATATATATATATATATATATATATATATATATATATATATATATATATATATATATATATATATATATATATATATATTTAATTATAATAATGGTTTTATGATTTTTTAATTTTATACAATAAGTATATATGAACTTTTGTTAAATATTATGAACTTCCATTAGTAATAATTCTAACAATATTAGAAAATAGTTTTATTAATTTTTATGTTAGGAAATTTCATCACATGATCATGGATCCAATTATTTGTAGTTATTTTCTCTTTGAAATTCTCAAATTCCTCCTTCTTTGTTTTCCACTATCATTTATAATAAAATTTAGAACTATTTGTAAATAATGGGTGAATCTTTTGGAAAACCTTTCTATTTTATCATCTTTCAATAAACTCTCCATGAATGCATTTGGATTGATGGTTTCTTTGTTCCATAATCAAGACAATTATTTTGTTGTTGAATATCTTAATTAGAACGGGTGAATATGTCGTTTTCTTATGTCGTTCATAGATTCAAGATACATAGTAGAGTCTACTGTTATATCTATGGTGATGTTATCCTTAACAAAAAAAATCTCTTGTTCATACAATTATTTTGTGATGAAGCCATTTACAAGTGCCTCTAAAAACATGGGGCCAATATCGATTGGAGATTGGGGATATTTTTATTATTGGAAAAAGTAAGTACCAAAAAGTATGATTGGAATGTTTTGAAACATATCTCTAAAAGAATGCAATCAAAGTTTTATGTTTGCAGTAGTCTTGATAGGGTTTGGGGAGGGGAAGAGCTTCCACTTGGTGACACTTCACCCGCTAAGGATGCAATACTTTATAAAAGTAGATTAATTTAGCTATATTTAAACAAGGAGTATGAATATTATCCTAGTTATGGATATATAATCTACTTGTTTTATGTTATAAGAAATGAATTATGAGATTGCAACAAGATGATGAGCTTAGTGGAAAGAAGTCGCCTTCACTAAGTGGGCCCGCAGGCTATTTTTGGCGCAAAGTCTATTTTTAGACATATGGATCATGTTCTATGAGTTGCAGGTTGCTATTTGTGGATGGTTGGTCAAGTCGGGAAAAATAGATGGATTCTATTTTTAGACATTTTGGGCGGAATCTATTTTTAGATTGCCAGTCTAAAAATACATATGTCGAATATTATTAGCTCTTAATAATATTTGGAATATAAACATTATCTTATTCTCTTGGAGCACTTCAGTTAAGTGCACAGATGTGGCACAGGAGCTGACAGAAGGAATTACGCTATTCCTGAGGGTTATGTGGAGGTATTGCATGGATACTTCAGTTAGAACTCATGTGACAGAGTTTGGTGGAGTTGATTGAGGATATAATGGAGTTATTGTTCATTATAACTAATCTAAACCGTTGAACTAGTTTGTATTTAGTCTAGGTTGATTAATACACTAGTGAGAGTGGTGTGAATTAATTATTAATTAATTCACTATTATAAACTCATATAAATCAACTAAAGAATACATCAGTTAGCTTGGTCATGGACAGTTTCAGTGGAGACCAGTGCAGAGATAGGTGAAAGAGCAGGTTAACTATCATTTGTGACTATACTGTTGCATATTTGCAACAACCAGTGATTGGAGAATCCCATGAGGATTGCGCAGTAGAAGCCAGGTGGTTCAAGTTATTTAATGAGCCATCCTACAACATTGATTACGCAATAGAGGCTGGCTATCAGGTGGAAGATATTGGAACATGTGTTTTGCTAGATCTAGCTTGATTAGTGTGTAGCAATTGGAGATTGTGCTGAGAGCTTGTGAGGAGCTTTGTGCAATGATTGTTACATGATCTCTATGACATATAATATACATATAGTTGGGGGTTTCTAGCTTTAAGCTTTCCCATGAAATACTGTGTTCATATGTGTGAATGTTTATGGTAGAAGAGATTCTGTATTGTGAATGAAGTTAAAATAGGTGTGAACAGGAGAATCTCGGTGAATAATATATCAGTTATTCAAATTTCTACAATGAATGATTTTTTCATTTGTTCCAATCATTAACATACGATATTTTTCATTAGAATTATACAATATCAATTGATATGTCTTATCGATTATAGCTTCACTTCATTTTGGTCAATCAAAGAAGTTGAAAATTTCCAATTCAATCAGCTGTGCCTTTAATAAAGAATTTACTACTTTGAGGATGATTGGGGCTTCAAATGAAAGTTGTTTCATGATATTTCTACAAATATAAATAACAAATGTCATGCAACCTATTAAATTTCACCTACCTTTTCTCCTATTTCAATTATTTTCGTAAATAAATGCCAAATAATGCCTCATGGTTTTCCAAAGCCTTAGCCTTGCCTTTGGAAATTTCCTTTTGGTCATAGTAACTAAAATGAATAGTCGCTAGGATGTTTTTCCCACCATTAAACTTGGAATACATGTCCCATCGTCATGGTCTTTTATCTATTTTTTACATGAATTTTTACCAAGGTTGTTACGTTGGCTCCCCTTTCTATTAAAATATCCCTTTTCCATAATAATCCAAATTCTGGAGGTTAATCATATAAAAATGTCACATGTAGGAATAAGAAACCCCCTAAATATAAAATGTTTTCATCCTGTAACAAGATCGAATTGGGTTATGTCGATGAGGTTGGATCTCCCAATTACTGATTTGATATTGATTCTGATTTTACTGTTGGGAATGTCTCTATTTCTATTTTGGAGTTCGGATCATTAGAGGGGATGTAACCATGCATGTGGTGCCTCCATGATTATTATTTCCATTAATATACTGGGTTTTGGATCGACCCCAAAATTACGCTCCCTAAGAGGTATTTCTCGAGTTCATAAACCCTCTATAATCCTTTTCCAAGAAATGATGGTTTGCAGAGATAAGGCGTGGGAGGAATGTTGTCTGTGTACCGTGCATCGCATGTAGTTACAATTGATGCTATTGAATTATTTGGTGGTTTCACGGTTATGTGGGATCCTAAAATTACTGAGATGCAAGAATTTTTGTTGTGTGCATTGATTATCATGACTGGAAAAATGATGGGAAAATTTTCAAAGGGTATAAATTGTCAATTCATATGCTCCATTTGTGGGATGTACACCATTTTGAGACCAGATTTTGCAATATGGAATCCTTCAATTAATTTCCATGATCATCGTGGGGGATCTTAATTTTTCGATGGGGAGGGAAGAGATTTGGGGACAAACCCTAGAATTGATAGTATGGCTGCTTATTTCAGAGGTTTGATGGAGGATTTTTCCCTATTGGATTTGACACCAGATTCTTTTAGCCCCACTTGGAGGAATGTGAGAACTAATGAGGAGGGTATCTCAAAAATAATGGAAAATTTTTTGGTTAATCATCCGACAGATACTAGACACATTATCCTCAGGGTCCATTATTCTTCTTAGAGGAATACCGACACTGGATCATTGAATTTAGTGGTAAGAGAAGGGACATTATCCGTTGATGGGAAGAAGACATATGCATGAATATTAGGGTTACATGGATAACATTTGGGGATAAAAATATGAGATATTTCGACACACATTTCAATGCCAAGAAAAATATCAATTCCATAAGGAGGATAAGAGATGACATCAGAAACATATTCAGTTCACATAGATCTATTGAATAGGCGATGACCACACATTTCAAAGGCCAATTCTTCGCACAAGAGACATCTTTCAGGTCGCAAATTAATTTCATCAAAGAAGTTCCAAACATGTTCACATCAGAGGATAATGATAGATTGGGACAACCAATAACAAGGGAGAAATTGACAAACATATTGAAGGAATGTGCAAAGGAGAAAATCTTGGGCCCAGATGGGTGGGGGAATGAACTTTTTATTCACTTCATTTATTTGATGATCCTAGATTTGTTGGAAGTGACTGAAGAATATAGGATTCATGGGTTCATCTCGGGCGCCATAAATGCGACATTCATAGCATTAATCCCTAAAAGGGTGGAACCAAGAACCTTTGAAGATTATCATCCCATATCTCTCTGCAACTCGGTGTACAAAATGATATCAAAATTGATTGCAAGTATGTTGAATTCGGTATTGTGGAAGAATATTACAAAGGAATAGTTTGGTTTCTTAGAAGGTTGACAAATACAAGATGTAATTGGTATTTCATAGGAGATGATGCACTCTATTAAATCATGGAAACAAGGAGCTTTGCTTCTAAATGTATAATTGAGCAAGGAATATGATTGCATTGACTGGGAATTCCTCTTCTTGGTTCTGTTAAAATCTGGTGTATCTCTATTTAATATTAAATGGTTTTTGACATGTTAAAAAACTACAATTTTTGCTATCGTTATTAATTGATTTCCTTCATAGTTTTCAATGCATATACAAGAATTAGACAGGGTTGTTCCATGTATCCATTTTTCTTTCTCTTAGCTTTTAATTGTTTCAGTAGAAACATGAGGGTGTCAAAGGATAATGGAATCATTAAAGGGATCAGAGTAACAAAAAATATTTCCATCTCTCATTTAATGTTTGAAGATGAGATGTTACTCAGTGAAAAATCCGTAGTGGGGGAGTGGAGAACCATAAGAGACCTCATTAAATCATTTGGAGTTACATTTGGTTTGTGTATGAATGAAGGAAAATCGATGTTGTTACACGATGATAGTGAGGAGAATGTAACAAAGGAAATATGTGATATGTTTTGGGTAGCATCGTCAATCATGGATGATGGTTTCACCTACCTTGGGTTTAATATGAAATCAAAAAGATACTATAACCATGATTGAGCATGGATAATAAAAAGTTTTCACAAAAAATGTAAGTTGGAGGTACAGATGGTTGAAGATGGGAGTAAGGACGGTAATGATGAAATCAATGCTACAAAACATTTCAGTATATTGGATGTAGATTTATTTAATGCCAAGGGAGATCATCCATAAGATAGAAGCTATCATGAGCCACTTATTATGGGCAGGAACACAGTTACAAGACGAAATTCATATGGTATGATGGTCAACACTTGGAAGGTAACTGGAGGAAGGAGGTTGGGGTTTCATTGATACATCCACTTTTAACAAGGATTTTATTATAAAAAATATGTGAAGGGAAATGTTTGGAAATGGTGTGTGGTCTCATATAATTAAGGAAAAATATATGTTTTGTCAAACATTCTCCTCATGGATTAGTAGTCGTGCCAAGAAGAAATATGTTATATCACACATATGGAGAAGTATGTTGCACACTCTATTGAGAAATCTAGGGAATAGAAATTAGGTTATTTCTCTTATCATGATACCTTCTTGTGAATTATTTCTACTCGTTTAGATTATGATCTTTTCTTTAGTTATATTATTATATTTTTCCTCATTAAACAACTACCAAAGCATAAAAAATGAAAAGACAAGAGACACGGAATATAGGTGATCAACCAGGGAAAAAACCTATCCCACTAGGGAGGAAAATCAAGATGAGTTATTCTTCTTATAGAGACTTAAATTAACGAATACCAAGACCAAGACCCTTGACCTTTTTGACCTCTCCAATACCAAGACACCAAGCTTCTTATTTTTGCCTCTATTTCTTAATAGAGTCAACGATAGTCAACTTCTTGTTTCTTCTTTATACCTCTGGTACCTTTTAGTTCTCGTATTCCTTTTCTCTACTTCAAACGTACAACTTATTGGCCCTAATTCAGAAAACTTAGTACGTGTAGATGAATTTCTCTTGTACCTCGATTTCCTTTACTTTGGATGGAGGTTATCTCCTTGACAACTTAGCTTGAGATACTCCTTAGTTTTCTCCTTGAATTGACCTTCAAAAGGGACCGTTGTACTTCAACTTCTTCTACAATAGATAGCATCTATACTTTGGACCTGTGGAGTGATTCAACCCAAAATATACCCAAAAAAAAAGTTAAGGACATCACTCTTCCTTTTCTTCTCTTAGTTGGTTATGAGGCTCCTTTACCAGTGATTCTCACACTCCTTTTTGCAGATTTCTCCTTGATCGAAATTATTTCCCTAAAATTAAGTTGAGATGCCCTATTTATAATGGTTTTCCCATGTAAATTATCCAACTTGAGTTGTCTGTGATACGACATGTCCTTTGGTGAATATTCATAGGTTCATTTAAGGCTGACTTGAAGGAGATGCTTGAGCTTGGTCTTGGAGGGTCACTTTGACTCATTCAATGACTCACATATATTTGTAACCTGCCCAAGAAGGGTGTTCCATAAATAACATTGAATAAACATACTATAATGACTTGATGAAAAACCTAAAGGTTCACAATGAGAACCTTAACTAAAATAAAATTCCTTGATCATGAAACCCATGATTCAATCATTACAAAAATAATTTTATTTTATTCTTTACATCAATTACATAAAATCATATTTACAAATGTCATTATGAATACCAAACCTAGTTACACTTTTCAACACACTCTACACTAGATGTTGGGGTTTGTCCATTGGGGGGCTGGATATGGATCCAATATCAAAATTGGATTAGACGCCATCACGGGGAAGGTTGGAAATCATTCATTATCCTTTAAAATACTGCAAATCCTTTAGAGAAATGACAATATCGGCTTGCAACAGATATATCTGTTAGGGACTCAAAACATTGGTCAAAAAAATTGGAGAAGGGTTGAAGATCTTGGCATACTAGAGATATATCATGAGGAATGGGGGCCATACGTAGTGCAACTTCGATATGTTTCCATCACTCTTGGTGATAAGAAAGACTGTATGATATGGGGGGAGGGGGTGGGGGAATTAGAAAGAACAATCCAATGGTCCAATACATCTACTTGAGGTTGCCAAGGCCTGGGAGGATAACTGACTATATTAAGCGTCTACAGGATATATGTAGATGGAATATCTCGAACAAATATTTTTTATTTTTGTTGGATGGAAACACATGATCATATATTAATTGGTCTGTAATATGCCCCTTATGCATGAGCTAGGGGGGATATACAAGTCATTTGTTGATCAAATGCTCATATGTGAGGTTGATTTTGGATGGGGTTATGGAGGAAATTAAGCTTCCTTTTTTTGGAACTAATAAACCCTTGTTCATATGTATTTTTTCATGGTTCACTTGAGAGAGGAAGTACAGGTCCCTCCCATTATATATCATATGTATTTTATGGTGATGTAGGAATGCTAGCAATTTTTATCAGAAAACTGCGATTGTTAGAGAAGCCATTATCAAGACAGTTGTTTTTTCAACGATATTGGGCTAGTGTTCAATTCTTACAAAAACTTGAAATGAAAATTCATTAATATTTGGAAAGGATATCCGGTTGGGATTTTTTACGGAGCCAACAATAGAAGGAAATGCGGATGTGGTGTAGTCATAGTTATTGAGCTTAGTGATTTCTTCCACTTCTGGTGGGAGGGTGGAATGGGATAAAACAAAAAATAGGAGATTACAACGTTATGGGGAATCCTTATCACATCAAAATTTATTATGTTAGACAAAATACAGTTATATCGAGGTGCAAAAGGAATCATTGACTTGGTAAATAAGCATACTAATTTCATTCACCCCATACTTGCAAATTGGATGATGAGGATTCAGAACCTATAAAGGACTTTTAATCATATACATTTCCAAAATATATCCAAAGAACAAAATTGGACAGCATACCTCCTATCTAAAAGAGGTATTTTGAAGGAAACATGCAAATTTTTATTTTTTCAAACTTCAGACAAGGTATCATGGTAAAAACGCGCAGCTTCAACTACTCTTATGAGACATTTTAACACATACCTGATTTTGATGGAAGTTTTGTATCTTTAGATAATGAAAGTGTTCATTTATGAAAATGTAATGGCTATAAGCTAAAATTTTATGTTAAGAAAGACATTTTTCGTAGAGCAAGAAAATAGAAATGTATGAGCATAGGAATGGCATAAGAACTATGAAAGGATAATATAATGAAAAAAATTGGAATTATGTACTATCCTTATATTTTAATACAAATATAACGCTTTTTTTCTTTTTGAAAAAAAAAATTCAATATAAATGAAATATTCAAAAAACACATATTAAAACATAATTGATGGAGACCTTGAAAGTACTCCAACTATGTTAGTACCTATACAAGTTCAGTGTCTGTTTTTGGCCTCCATCACCCTAAATTCCATCAGTTATTCTCGGCCTCCATTGCTCCGCTTCCTGAAGAACTCATAAAAAACATAAAGATAGACTCATAATCCTTTACCTTTACCTTTTTTACTAGCGCTTCCTATTGAAAATTTTAAGACAAACGATTTCTTTTGTCTTAAAAAATTATCTTAAAATCCCCCTCCATATAGTAGTGTCGAATGCAACAAAAGATAAGTCGTCTCTAATCGTATCAATAGAGATTGAAGGGACATAAGATGAATTGATGTCCAAGAAATCTTGCCAGGAAATGTTTCCGCATTCTTCAAAGTCAGTGACCCCGACAAAATGAAGAGCCTAACAAATATTTTTCTTAATATAAGATAACATGAACGGTAAGTGAAATAGAAACCTCATCATAGGTGTGAGACAGTATCAACATGCAAGATGGCAGACTTAGGGAGCATTATCAGAGTCAATTTTTCAGCTGTTAGATAATATTGTCTTAAATTGATATGTTTTTGTCTTGATTGTCAATTGTCTTAAATGGGTTTCGTATTAAGTGACCATTGTCTTAAATACAAAATTTTATCTTAAAATATTTTTTTCTCAAATAGTTTTTGTCTTAAATATAAAGATTTGTATTAAATTGTTTCTTATCTTAAATATAAAGTTTTCTCTTAAAATATTTTTGTCTTAAATTTAAAGTTTTACCCTAAAACATTTTGTCTTAAAATGCTTTTGTCTTAAATATAAAGTTTTGTCTTAAAACATATACGTCTCAAACTATTTTTGTCTTAAATTTTATATCTAAGACAATTCAATTGATATTAAATTTTAATCTAAAATAACTAAAATAAAAAGTGACTTTTTAAGGGAAAAGTCTTTTTATCTTAAAAAAAATGTCCTAAAAGTTCCCAAGGTGTAATAGTGATTGTTAGCGATGGAAGTTTGACATTCAATTAATATGGGGAACTGTGGAAATTGTTTAATATTTTCCAGTTTTTAATTAAAAAAAAAAGTGAAAAATAATATCCGATCAATTATAACAAAAAATCACGGCAATCACATAGATGGCTAAATCGAAATCGATAGTAAGCGGGGTATTCATGGTTTTGACCAAATCTTCGATTCCAGCATAAGTGGATTATTCACCATTTTCGCTTTTTGAAATCTCCCCCCACCAGAGTTTACATTTGCTTGACAATTTCCATGCATTTTCTTAAACAATTTCCATGCATTTAGTTTTTGAATTAATTATTTTGACCCAACTCTTCACGGTTCCAACATAATCATGAAAATGCATCTACTAAAGTTTGCATTTGGTTAATGTTATTCTGCTAGATCTAAGAATTTTTTGATCCATAATGTAGATAAATGACTTTCAGATTAATCACATAATTAGGATTTGGTCAACGCTTCGAAGCATCTAATGTGGTTCATCCTCAGGACAAGCTGAAGAAGGAAATCGATCTTATTGAATAAAAATTAAGGATGCATCATTGCCTGATAATATTTGTTAAAACCAACATAGATCCATCTTAACTCCGAATCTATCAAGAGCCAAAAGGGATCAAATCTCTCAAGGTGCAAACCTATTTTTTGAGTGCAAAACTTGAGCAAAAGTTTGCACCTCGAGAGATTAGATCCCTCTCGGTTCTTGATAGATTCAGAGTTAAGATGGATCTAGGCTAGTTTCAGTCATGTGGTTCCAAGGAAAATCTATCGATAATATGAGGAACATATGAGTAATTTTATCAATAATATGTAAATACATCTAATATTAATATAACCATTTTAAATATGCTAAATATGTGCGAGATTTATCGAGTCATTTTAATTTTAAATTTTCTTAGCTAACTTAGTTTTTTGAGATGATAAATATTGTAAAATAACTTTAATAATGAAAAATGATGAAATAAAAATTTTGAATGAAAAGTGACAATGTAATAATATTGACTGATATAAAATGTGAATAATAAGAATGTAGTCAATTACAAATAATATTCATTGTGATCAATCTCAAACTATTTTTTTCTACTATTCTTAATTTCACCATTGTTAGTTTTGTCATATGTTCATATCGATTAAATGAAAACGAAAGTTAGAATCATAAACCATATAAATATTTAGTATCATATTTTGTCTCTCTTGCTCTGTAGTATTAATAGGTTTAATTACAATAACACAAAAATCAATATACATTGTCAATAATGTTTTGTGCTTACACTGAAATCAGTGGACAATATTAATCCAATGACTTTAAAATTAATGTACCATCATACATCCAATTACATAAAATCATAAATCAACATATACACTGAAATCAATGGAAAATATTAATCCAATTACTTTAAAATTAATGTACCATCATACATCCAATTACATCGAATCATAAATTAACATATACACTGAAATCAAATAAGATTAGAAAACAATATCTACACTGAACTCAATTCATCTAATGCAAGTAATAAAATATGATTAGAAATAAACATCTACACTCAAATCAATGCATCTAGTGCAACTAGGAAAATAGGATTAAAAACCAACATCTACATTTAAATCAATGCATCTAGTGCAAGCAATCAAATAAGATTAGAAATCACCATATACATTGAAATCAATGTATTTAGTTCAGACAATAAAATAGGTTTAGAAATGATCTACACTGAAATCAATGCATCTAGTGCAAGAAATCAAATATAATTAGAAATCAACATCTACATTCAAATTAATGCATCTAGTGCAAGAAATCAAATAGGATTATAAATCACCATCTACACTGAAGGAAATTCATTTAGTGTAATAAATCAAATAGGATTAGAATAATTTACATTAAAATCAATGCTTCTAGTGCAAGTAATCAAATATCATTAGAAATCAACATCTACACTAAAATCAATGCATCTAGTGCAAACAATCAAATAGGATTAGAAATCACCATCTACACTGAAATCAATGAATCTCATGGAAAAAATCTTGTTCCCTCTCTCCCCCCTCCATATATATCTATATATCCCTCCATCTCTCCTTCTTTGTCTCTTTATCACATCCCGCAGAACACACATGCTCGCTCACTCCATACCTATCAATATCTTTGTCCCTACCTCCTTGTCTCCATCTATCCTTTCTTTCTCTTCACCTTCCATCTATATGTCTATCTTCCTATGTATATCGATATCAACCCCAAAACATAAACTCACTTTCTCCAATCTATCTATTTATCAGCCCCTCCTCCTCTCCCTATCCCTCCTGCTATCCTATCTCCCTCTCTCTCCATCTTCTGTATCACTCCCCCTCTCTCTCTCTCCACCTTTCACTCTCTATTTGTTTATTCTTACATCCCTCTCTCTCCCCCTCCCTCTCTCCCTCCTTCTCTCCATGTCTCCTTGTTTGTATCTATATCTCATCCCCAAACATACACACTCTCTCCATCTCTCTCTTGTCACTCCCCCTCTCTCTCCACTACTCACTCTCTATGCCTTTCTTCTTCCCTCCCTCTCTCCTCCTCTCTTTAAAGTCCCCTCTCTTTCCCTTCCTCTCTCTCCCTTTCTCTTCTACCTCCCTCTCTCTTCCCGCATCTCTCTCTCTCTCTCTCTCTCTCTCTCTCTCTCTCTCTCTCTATGATCCTCTCTCTTCCCCCATCGCTCTCTTCCTCTCTCTCAAGTCCTCTCCCTCCCTTTATCTCCTGCCTCCATCTATGTGCCCTCTCTCTCTCTCTCTCTCTCTCTCTCTCTCCACCCTCCAATCCTCTCTCTTCCCCCATCACTCTATATATCTCTCCAACTATGTTACTATATCCCTCCCTTTCTCCTTCTCTCTCCTATGTCTCTTTATCTCACCCCTAAACATACACACTCTCTCTCCATCTCTCCCTTTCCACTCCCTCTCTCTCAACTTCTCACTCTATGCATTTCTTCTTCACTCCCTCCCCCCGCTCCAAATCCATATCTCTATCCCTTCCTCTCTCCTCTTCCTTTCATCCTTCCTGTCTCTTGCTTTATCTCTTACCTCCCTCTTTCTCTCCCTCTCTACCCTCCAATCCTCTCTCCTTCTCCCTCCCTCTCTCCTTCTCTCTCTCCCACCTCCATATTTATGTTTCCCTCCCTCTGTTACCCTTATCTACCTCTCTCACTCCTCTCTCTCTCTCTCTCTCTCTCTCTCTTCATTCCTCCTCTCCCACCTCCTTTAGTTTATCTCGATCTCTCCCTTGTCACTCCCCCTACTTCTCCACCTGTATCATATCTCTTTGATCTTCCCTCCCATATATATCCAGATTTAATATATATATATCTATATATATATATATCTATATATATATATATATATCTATATATATATATATATATATATTGATGATATATTATAATATAACAAATTTAATATTGTATTATTCTAATTCAACTAATAAAATACGATTATAAATAAACATTTACACTTGAATCAATGCATCTAGTGCAAGAAATCAAATAGGATTATAAATCACCATATACATTGAAATAAATGTATTTATTTCAACCAATAAAATAGGATTAGAAATGATCTACATTTAAATCAATGCATCTAGTGCAAGCAATCAAATATAATTAGAAATCAACATCTACATTGAAATTAATGCATCTAGTGCAAGAAATCAAATAGGATTATAAATCACCATCTACAGTGAAAGAAATGCATTTAGTGAAATAAATAAAATAGGATTAGAAATAATTTACATTGAAATCAATGCATCTAGTGCAAGTATTCAAATATCATTAGAAATTAACATTTACACTCAAATCAATGAATCTCGTGCAAGAAATATTCTTCCCTCTCTCCCCCCTCCATATGTATATGTGTGTGTGTATATATATATATATATATATATATATATATATATATATATATATATCCTTTCATCTCTCCTTTTTTGTCTCTTTATCACATCCTGCAGAACACACATGCTCTCTCACTCCATATCTATCAATATCTTTGTCCGTACCTCCTTGTCTCCATCTATGCTTTCTTTCTCTTCACCTTCCATCTATATCTCTATCTCCCTCTATATATCTATATAAACCCCAAAACATACACTTTCTTTCTCTAATCTATCTATCTATCAGCACCTCCTCCTGTCCCTCTCCCTCCTGCTATCCTCTCTCCCTCTTTCTCCATCTTCCTTATCACTCCCCCCCACTCTCTCTCTCCAAATTTCACTCTCTATTTGTTTATTCTTACCTCCCTCTCTCTTCCCCTCCCTATCTCCCTCCTTCTCTCCATCTCTCCTTGTTTGTATCTATATCTCACCCCCAAACATACACACTCTCTCCATCTCTCCCTTGTCACTCCCTCTCTCTCTCCACTACTCACTCTATATGTCTTTCTTCTTCCCTCCCTATCTCCCCATCCAACTCCATATCTCTATCCCTCCCTCTCTCCACCTCCAACTTCATATCTTTATCCCTCCCTCTCCCCCCGTCTCTTTCAAGTCCCCTCTCTCTGCCTTCCTCTCTCTCTCTTTCTCTCCTACCTCCCTCTCTCTTCCCACGTCTCTCTCTCTCTCTCTCTCTCTCTCTCTCTCTCTCTCTCTCTACAAACCTCTCTCTCCCCCCATTGCTCTCTTCCTCTGTCTCAAGTCCTCTCCCTCCCTTTATCTCCCGTCTCCCTCTATGTTCTCTCTCTCTCTCTCTCACACTCGCTCAGTCTCTCTCTCTGTGTCTCTTTGCCCTTCAATCCTCTCTCTTCCCCCATCACTCTATCCATCTCTCCAACTATGTTACTATATCCCTCCATTTCTCCTTCTCTCTCCTTCTCTCCCCTCTTGTCTCCATCACTCCTATGTCTCTTTATCTCACCCCTAAACATACACACTCTCTCTCCATCTCTCCCCTGCCACTCCCTCTCTCTCAACTTCGCACTCTATGCATTTCTTCTTCCCTCCCTTCCCCCCCCCCCCCTCTCTTCCCAATCCATGTCTCTATCCCTCCCTCTCTCTTGCTCCTCTCATCTTTCATGTCTCTCCCTTTCTCTCCTACCTCCCTCTCCCTCGTCCCTTCTCTTTCTCTCTCTCTACCCTCCAATTCTCTCTCCTTCTCCCTCCCTCTCTCCCTCTCTCTCTCCCACCTCCATATTTATGTTTCCCTCCTTCTGTTACACTTATCTACCTCTCTCACTCCTCTCTCTCTCTATTCATTCCTCCTGTCCCACCTCCTTTAGTTTATCTCCATCTCTCCCTTGTCACTCCCCCTATTTCTCCACCTCTATCATATCTCTTTGATCTTCCCTCCCATAGATGTCAAGAGTTAATATATATATATATATATATATTGATTATATATTAATATATATTATAATATAACAGATTTAATATTTTATTAATCTAAAGTTATTTATTTTAATAATATTTATATTATAATATATTAATATGAATATTATATTTAATAATAATAATAATTTAATATTAATGTTGGTATTTGGGCCATAGACTTCATATATAATTAGATGTTGATTTCTAATCCTATTTGATATATATTTTTTTTTATTTACCTTACCTCTTTATATCTCTTTTATATTTATTTATTTATCATACCTCTTTTATAAATATGGTATTTGGCCCATAGGATTCACCTAAATAAAACCTCTTTTTTGAGTTTTGTAAATATAGAGGTTTATGGAGTAAATATAAAAAAAAGGTTTTATTTATTTACCATACGTCAAGAGTAAGTATAAAAAGAGGTTCTATTTATTTACTATACATATAGTTTATTTTTATCTTTATTTATTTACCATATCTTTTCTTGAGTGTCCCTAAACCTATTTATATTTTATATTTATATTGTTTATATTTATTTTAAATTTTAAATTGTTTATTTATTTAATTTTTTGTCAATTTTGTAGTACCTCACTGGTTTCTATTTATCTTCTTGAAAAAGGTTAGAATAGATAATGATTTGGTGACCTCAACCTGCCAGAGGAAACCAGATCTGTTGGCCACCTTAATTCATTAAAAGCCAAAAAAATTGAAAATGTTTCATTATTCTACTCGCCAAACTTAAAAACTTAAGCTTTTTAAATATTTCTTAAAAACTTAAAAAACTTTTAATATTATAACTAGTTAACCAACCAAGTCATATAGCGACTAGTTGCGCTGAGAGGCGCATTCCGCAGCCTAGTATGATCCCAATGTGTAAGTATGTCGGAAGCCCAAAAAAAAAAAACTAAAGAAAATTTAAACAATAAAATCTAAATAATGTCGGCTTAAACAATAACTTACATAAGCATATAAATAAACAATTTAAAATTTAAAATAAATTTAAACAATATAAATATAAAATATAAACCTAATGTCGGAAGCCAAAACAAAAAAAAACTAAAGAAAATTTAAACAATAAAATCTAAATAATGTCGGCTTAAACAACAACTTACATAACCATATAAATAAACAATTTAATCCTCGATCGAGGTGCTCTAAGACTGAGGCCACCGACCACTGCATAAGCCAAGTGGCAATAGACTTCCATGCGCATTAATTATGAATGTTAAGTTGTCCATCAAATGATTATGGAGGCATGCGAAGGATATGGGAATGATCATAAATCTAGGAAGATAGCCTGTGCTGTCAGAAGCTTGGGGTAAAAGACATTCCAAGGCTAGGTGCAAGAGTTGTAGTTTGGTTTGCAAAACAAGCACTTCCTCTATTAAAAACAGTGAATTGCGGCGGGTGGAGACTGGAGCTTCCATAATTCGCAGCAGTTTCGATCTAGTGTCGTGGTATGTTCTTATTCATATCAATATTATGTCCTTTGTCGCTAGTATTGATATGTATTAGGATATGTAAGTATCTGATTGTAAAACTTGGCTCTTAATTAGTTGCCCTGTGTCCATACCTTCGAAGGCTATTGAGCCTTGCTTTAGGGATCCTTGTAATGTAGGGCAGACTTATTACTTTTTCTTCTTTCCTGTGAAGTGTTATTGCCATATGTTCACGAGTTATCAAGGTCTCTTCGTAGGTTTATGGCTGGTATATTTGGGTTTTAGAAGTGGAAGAAAGGAGAATCATTCTTTTATGCGGGCCTCTGGGTTGGGGTCTATGTTTTGTTGTCATGCAACTTTTATTGATTCTCTTAGCAAGAGGCAGGATACTATACTTTGAATTTCCCATTTAAATGATCTCTGGTCCTGCCTTTTTGTGAAAGCCATTGTTGATAGGAGGCAGAGTATTCTGTTGTGGTTATGTCTGGGTTTTACATTGTTTTACCATCTGGGTTATATAGTAGTTCTCCTTCAGGGTTTTAAGATGAAGCTTCGCCTTTCTCATAAACTCGATTCTGTTGTTCACTGCCTTTTTCTTATTGACCCGACTCTGTGTCATTTCTGGGTTCGGCTTTATATCCATGCTATTTTTAGGGGTGATAAATTTTTGGACTTCCGTATCTGTTAAGTCAAGAGGAGCATCATAAGCGTCCACAAGATTTTTTTGGTTGGAAGATAGGAAGATTAATTGTTATACCTTTGTTCTTCTGTTATACAGGCTCTTATATTGTTAATCCAGAGTTAATTGACAAAATTACACAGTTCAACACAATGGTTAAGAGGAAAACGAGACAAACAGTGACTCAAATTAAAGAAAAAGGGAAACAGAAGATGATAAAACCTGAAGCTGAGACCAAAAAGAGAGGCAGGAAGACAAATCAAGAGGTCTTAGTGAATCTATCATTAGTATACTCCCTCGGGAATTCATCTCAAGTTAGGAAGGTAATTCATGGTTGGAAAAGAGAAACTCAAAGCAATGAGGAAGACAATGAAGCAGAAGCGAAAATTCTAGACTTCATTTCTGATCCTGGGAATACTAGAGGTCGTCTTTCACTGTTCAATCAAATAGTCCATACTTATTGGATTATGAAGTGTCTTCTGGCTAAGGCTATCTAGAGTCTTTATCCACGCAGCAAGAACCAAGAACCAAAAATTTTGGAAGTTCTTTAGGATATTGATATTCAGATTCAATATATCAAGGTGACTCAGTACCAAGCGACGAATCGTATTGGGAGAATTGAAGACCGTATTGGATGAATTGAGAATCAGATTCAACAGATGCAACAAGAATACATACCAAGCTCTTTGGCAAAGGACCCAAATCCAATTGAGTCATCAGAAGGATAGTATCATAGTTTAATCTTTACTTTTATATGCATAATGTTTTTTTGGACAGGGCTTTGGTTTTAAGTTGCTACTTTGTAATATTTACCCTAGAATGTTGTTAGTTATGAACTTTTATTTTATGTTTTTTTATGGAATTGACCTAAAATATTGTTTCTTATGATTGCTTGAATAGTGATTTCCTAGAAAATAAATTTGAATAATAATTTTCAAAGGCTTATGCTTAAATTTGCATCCCTTATTTCTCATCATAATGTTGACTTTTATGCTTACATAGGAATCTAGGTTGTTTCCTTCATTTGATATCTTGGCTCTAGATGAGAGGTTGTATCCAAATTGTACATAATATTCAATTATGGTAAACTTAGATATGTAAAATTACTTATGAAATTGTACATGTACACATGGTGTCCCCTTAGAAGTAAATTGCAAACGTTGAAGTTGGTTAAACATATCTTGTTTTTATCTCTACATTATAGAAATCATAACCTATAGAATGTATCTTAACAAGCACCAGTTAACACATGAAGAGACATAACATGGATTTAATATACCGTAAAAAATCACCTGGAAACCTAAAGTACCTAAACAAGTTATTTTTAAGGTGTCAACTGGAATATGACACAAGTACACAAACTAGGGCTTCTAGACTGGAAAATAATGACACAATTTTGAATCTACTGTGGGCATGAGAACCCGTATAACTTTTGTATCATATGTTTTCTCTAGGAATAAAATCTCAAACACAGCCATAACATGCAACTTTCATGTGGGTAGACTGCTAAAATTGGTAACTAGGGCCAATTTCCACTTTGGTTTGTTCAGTTGATTAAGATTATAATCCCATTTAATTCCTCTTTTTGAGAGGACTAAAATCAATCTAAATATTGTCAAATTTGGTCAAGGAAATATTTGCTTATTGAAAAGAAATGCTCTAAGCCATCATCTTGTTTTAATGTGAAAAATTGAAATTTTGATTTTGAATTTTGCCTCCAAAAGTTAAGGTCGGGCTCACCTTCTAAATTGTATATAAGGGAACTCTCCTTATCCCATTTTGGCACATCGACATCTCATGAGCACCTATATATGAAATAGGGACGTGGAACTATGGCAAAAGGTAGAAGGATTCCACTGTGGGTTTGAGGAGAAGGTTGTCTTCTCTTGAATATAGAGGTCTACCGAAGGAAGGAAGCATATATATGGGACAACGTTGAGGAGTTGTAAGTATTGTTTCATGATAATTAGGGTTGTGTATCTCTGGCCACTTCAGGATGTTGTAACAGAGATAATTTAGGTGTGCCTTTTATAGTCTATTAGCTAAAATCAATGGGATGTAGGGCAGAACTGCTATAACATCACAGTCGAGGGTTATTTTAAGTATCCAACAATCCTGTTTTGGGTCATTTATCCTTGCCATAGTCAACCCTCAATTAGCCGCATATGAACTAAGGGTAGCGAGGCTAAATGAAGGTATTCTATGTATGCCACACTTCATTCTACATCATATCTATTCGTTAATAACTGTGATGGTGCTAGAAAGAAACATTGGAAGGTTATTAGTTTGGGTAGGGTTGTAGGGTTGGGCTGCATTATCAATTTGGGAAATGTTGTAGGGCTGGGTTGCATTATCAATTTCGGCAGCATTATAAGGCTGGGATGCATAAAAAGGGTACTCATAATATCTGTCTTGGAGCTATACAAGGGCCACTATGATACCATAACTCTATCTCATGAGTGTGCTTAGAAACCTTATAAAAAATTGTTCATGACAATAACTTCAGAAGACATTATGTGTCTTGAATTATAGGCCATCAACTTTCTTAAAGTCACAAGTTTATCAAGTCAAGGTTGAATTTGGTTGATGTATTATATTTCTCTCTCTCTCATTCTGCTGAACAATTGAATAATAAGAAGAATTTATCTAGGGTTTTCCCCATCTAGAGTTTTTTCCCTGGCTAGTGCCATATCATTGTATTCTCTGGTCTTGGCTTGTCATTTAGATATATTGTTTATTATCTTTCCTCAGTTACTTTTCGTTATATGATTTCTAACGAAAATAATATGTTATGAAACGAGGTCCAAAAATAGAAGAAAAGAGAGATGAACACCTTAGAAATAAGCCATTCGAGGGGGCAACCTCCTTTACATTACATAAATGAACAATTATTGGATGATACAAATTAAAAATCCTCCTTTCTATATATAGGAGTCCATGGGGCCAAAATATAATCCTAGCTGACCTAACAATAATAATGTAAGGGAACAATAATAACAATATGGGGGTTACAAGGGTACAACAATAACAATAAGGGGGCTACACTAACAACAATAAGGGGATACACTAGCATTATAGGCACCTAACATGCCCCTCTCCTCCAAACAAGTGTTGCCCTCAACGCTTGATTATTTTTGGAGGCTTCTGTATAAAATTCTCATCCTCCCAAGTGGAATCTTCAACGGGTAAGTTCTTCCACTTGTTGAGATACTCTAAAATTGATCGATTAGGTAGTTGTCAAGTTCTTGTTTCTGTGACTGATTCAGAACTTCTTTCACTGCGATGTTGATCTTCTTCTTGTTTCATTCGATTCTGCACCAAATTTAGGTTATCCTTTGAGAGTTATAGAATTTGTTGTTGATGCTCGATGTGATCTTCCACTATTTTATCATCCATATTAGATTTCATTTGATCCTTCAAACCATCCAACTTAGCCTCCATTTTTTCTTTTAAACCATCTATGTCATCTTTGATTTCTCTTTGTAATATCTAAATTTTTTGCACTTGGTACAGTAATTTTGATATCTCATACTGTAATTCTTCCTCTTAATGCATCAGAGTATATCTTTCTAAGGGCTTAATGGTCGTGGAATTATTTTTAGGGGGGATTTTAGAACCCAATACTGATATATTTTCTACAATATTCCCTTGGAATCAATTCAAATTGATTCTCAAAACAAGGCTTATGGAATTCGAAAAAAAATACACACATTTTTCTTTCTTTTGAGGAGCTCGATATTGAAACATAATTATCTTTGTGATTTTAGATCTTCAATATCTAAAAATCAGACATGTAGTAGCCCTTTAAATCCCATTTCAAATTCCACAGGTCTGACATAATTTGGATTCTTCAAGGCAAAGTTATGCCCAATCTCCCACAACGACCTAATTATAGACTGGTTCAGTAGAGTGAACTTGTACAACATTCCACGTGTCACTGTTTCCTCCTTCAGCTCTGAACTTAATACACAAGAAACTATAGTCCGTGCACTTGCTGCCACTTTTTACAGAATTCCAATCCGATACTCAGAGAGATAGTTGTGACACTTTTCCATGGTTACCTCTTTAAGATGAAATTTGGGAGCCTGAAAAAGCCCTAACTTCCACAAATTATATATACGAAAATATTGTGAACCAAGATCTTAAATTTTTATAGGACGTTCCTCGGGATTTTAGCTTCTCCATGTAAATATTTCAGCTCTTAACCTTCATAGAAAAATGTTATAGCGAAAATTCCACGATGACCTCTTTAGGTGAAATTTGAGAGCCTGAAAAAACCCTAACTTACACAGATCATATCTCCGAAAATATTTCGAACCAAGATATGAAAGTTTTCCATGATGTTCCTCAGGATTTCGGCTTCGATTTGTAACAATTTCAACTTCTAAGCCTTCGTTGAAACAAATTTATAGTGAAAATTCCACGATGACCTATTTGGAGCAGCAAAACCCTAGAATCCAAAGCTCCGATACCAAATGTTATGAAAACAACTCCAAAAATAGAAGAAAAGAGAGATCAACACCGTAGAAAAAATCCACTTCAAGGGGGAAATCTCCTTTACATTAAATAAATGAACAATTCTTGGATGAGACAAATGACAAAACATCCTTTCTATATATAGGATTCCATGGCGCCACAATATAATCCTAGCCGACTTAACAATAATAATGTCAGGGCACAATAATAACAATATGGGGGTTACAGGGGTACAAAAATAACAATAAGGGGGCTACACTAACAACAATAAGGGGATACACTATTATTATAGGGACCTAACATAATATGGTTTAAAGCTTCTCTGGAATTCTTAAGTAATTGTCTTATGCAAATATCATGTAATTTTAACATGGTATCACAACATAGGTGGGGTCAAGCCCAAGAAAGGAATAATGCAATACAGTTGAGAAGCATTCTGCCGTGAAGGAATGAACCATCGGGTATGTAGCTGGAATGAGAAATAACATAGAAGAAGTTTTTATTTAGATGATATTGTATAAGTTCAAATTTCATATAAGAATATTGCAAGTTAGAATGAGAACTTTTATCGTTTATCCTAATGGAGTAAAGGAATCCCATCATGATCTAAGTTCACCTGGAAGAATGGCCCAATCAATTAAGAGGCCTAGTGCTGATTTGATTTGAAAATAAGTAAGGAGAATTTATGTATTTCTGTAAAAATTAAATATCGTAATCCTGAAACAATATTTCAATATTCTATTGTTTGAGGTCTAGATAAGTCATCTAGTTGTGATAAACGGTAATGGTTAGTGAAGTTTGTCACGTAGATCAAGATTCTTCAAATGGTATTTTGGATCAAGTTTAAAGAATACCTGTGTCTAATTTGAAGATCAAATCTGGAGGAGAAATTATTTTAACTCTGATAAGCCTTAATCATATATTCAACCTTAGTCCTAGATATAAAGGATTAGTTTCTCTTTGATGGCTGCTATGATTTGAGGATTTGGATTCCTGTTAGCTTCCTCTATTTGAAGTCTTATGGGATATCACCAAAGATTATCCTATGGAAGCATTGGGTCTTTTTGAAGCCCTGACTGTATGGCCTCCTCTTTATAACCTGATTTTTGAATCTATGGTTTTTCTTCATTAGGTCTTTTCAGCTCTTCGATCATCACCAACTTCAAAGGATTTCATTTGAACATGGATGCTACTAAAGAGATGATAATACAAGTATAATGATTCAAGACTAAAATTAGTCTAGAGGAAGAGATCAGATTATTGCATCTAGTACCTTCATCATCTCAGGGTGTGATCTTTTCATCCTATTTTTGGCATATCAATGATTTAAAGTTTTTTTATTATTGGATCAGGTGCACCGTACGTTGGGTTGATCTGTCATAATCATTAGTTATGTCGAATATATATACATATATATTTCAAATAAGTTCAGTCTAACCTCTCTAACTCAACTTCATGTATAGACACGGAAATGAGACAAAAATTGTAATTTTGCATCACATATATGCTTAGCATATCAAAAGGAGAAGTCTTGGCACTATGGACTCAAAATTATATTTGCATGACAATATTTTCCAGATCAGATAGTATGATCCACTAATGTTTAGTTCTAGGATGTTGGAACAAACTCTGGTAAGTCATTTCGACTTGATGTCTCTAATTGAAATATCACCCTTAACGTACTTATGTTTATAAAATGTTTCAATAATTTTATTAACCCTCATGTGTGTGCCTGAAGAAGGCTATTAATATATGGATGAGTATTAATTCAAGCCCTCTCTCGAAGAGGATTGTTATTTGGAGACAGAGAATAAGATGCTATGATATCATTAGTAGTAATGGATTTAATCCTTACAACTCACTTGTTATCTACCTCCTTGTATCTGCCCATATGGAACCTCTTCAGGTTTTATTTGAAGATTAAGAAGATGATTTATCAAAGTCTGTGAATTTTCTCATTGTCCTGTTTCAAAAGGAATCAATTCTTATGCACCAATGATAGTTAAGGACACCAATGATAGTTAAGGAACCCAATTATATTCATGTCAAGAGTACTTGATGGAAATTAATTATCTCTCTTAACAACATTCCCATGATGTTTATGGATGATGAGACTATATGCCTTTATGCGTTATATGGTTTAGTGAATATAGTCCTCACTAACCATGAATCTTGCAATCAAGAAATTCAGTGATAAAGGATGTATACTTGTATTCGACGGCCTGTGATCCATCTTGCAACAAGAAACATAATTGACAGCTTAATAAATATTGCTATAATATTTCTTAAAAAATACTTATATTCCTGAAATATCAAGACCTAAAGCTATTAGTCACCATATAACACATGTATGGCATCAACAACTATGGTGATATGTCTTGTCTCGTGTAACCTGATAGTCTTATTCACAATTGAAGCTGTGAAAAAGACATATGTAAAATTAGATATCTTATCCTTTGGTAGCTTCAATGATCTCCCTAGAAAAGTAATTGCAGCTCCCTTGATAAGAGGAGCATATCTCTTGAAGTTAGAAGCCTCATGCTCTCACATGGGAAATTCATGATTGAAGTTTAGATGATCACCTTAAGAACAAGTTATAAAATCCCTGGATTGATATTATATGGTTACATTCTCAGAAGAATTATTCATCTATTGATGTTGTATCTCATTACATGCTTATATTCTAGTCGTCATCTACTCATTAAAATAAAATTATCCATACTTCATCACAGTAAGTTGCAGGGTTGTTAGTATGTAAGAGCACACCTAGGTGCTATATCTTCTAAGATCTACCATGGGTGAATCATTGACTGAAGTCAGTTACTTTGAGAAAGCATGGCTTATTATGAAGACACTCGTATTGAAGAATCTATTATGTGAGTTATTTGTGCCGGCTACCATTGCAGAAGAAGTATTTCACATAGCTTTGTATATGGTTCAACAAAGGACACTCCTATTTTATGGCATGCTTGAGTGGTTAGATATTCTAATGAGTAGATTGTTTGATGGACACTATGCACACTAGAAGAGAAGTATAGGCTATGATCTCCCTGAGTAAGAGGGAGTAAATATCAGTCAAAATCTTCTCCAATAAAGATGTACAAGAAACAAAATATTGCTAAGTATTTACTGGATCTCTGTTGTAAGTCAATATGTCTACATGATGCTGAATGGAGCTATGAATCTCCCATTAATATAGCCTTGAATTTCAAAAAGCGGCTTGACCCTACTATGAAGAGTTTCTTGATTAAAGATTGAGCTTTGGGAGTTCCTGGGGGCTTGGGGTACTTATTGAGATGAGAAACCATAGGTGAGTGATTCACCCTCCCTTAGTGGTGCGCTATGTACATGGTGAGTGGTTCACCTTCCCCTGTGATACCCCATGGTAATTTGAGTGTGTACGATTGCAGACACATGTGTGTAGGGTGAATGGTTCACCTTCCCCTAATATTGATGACATATGCATAGGATGAATGGTTCACCTTCTCCTATGGTATATAAGAAGGATGAGTGGTTCACCTTCTCCTGTGGATATCCCAGTGAGATATGCATTCAGGCATTTGTTGACATGTCGGTGGGATGTAGTTTGTCCTTCCCTCGCATGTAGGATCCTTCCTAGTATTGTTGGTTTGCATGCGTGTAGGAGGTGGTTCATCCTTTCCCTACTGTCGATTTTTTTTCATGCGTGTAGGAGGTGGTATATCGTTTCCCTACTTTTGGTATTTTTTCATGTGTGTAGTAGGTGGTTCATCCTTTCCCCACTTTCAGTGTTTTTTCATTCATGTAGGAGGTGGTTCATCCTTTCCCTGCATGTGATTGTGATGTGTGTTTGTAGGATGTGTTTTCTCCTTTCCCTACATGTGATTCTGAAAAGGAGGTGATATATTCTTTCCCTGTTGGTGTTTCTACATCATGTTACCCATGTAGTTTGAGACACATGGGAATTACCCAAGGAAAAATTTAAGGATATAAATTTATCTTAAAGTTTAGGAATCTTCACGAATATTACTAGTCCCTGATATGTAAATTATAAAAGGCTTGGTGATGCTTTTGTAAAAATATTCATATTAATAATGAATTTGTATAGTCTTTATAAAATTTCGGTGATTTATAAGGTAAAATATTCTTATACTATAAATTTTGGCGAATCATATTATAAAAATTTGGAAATGCATGAATATTAATTTTTGAAAAATCATGGAAAATTAGCTCACTTACGAATCTTAGCCACTAATATTTTCTCTGGAAGTACCTCATCTGGCCAATGAGTTGGGAAAAGTGGTTAGGGACCACAACACTACTGATCGATGCTTCATGTACTATCTTACTCCCTATTTCTAAGATGCATTGTGTACTTCAACTTGATCACTTGACATCACATCTGATTGGAGTTCACTCTTTGGTTTTGTGGACTGGCTTTTGTCAGTGGAGAGTGGCAAGGTCTTGTGACTCCCTCTTAATCGATTCTTCCTTATTATTCATATCAAGATTCAGCATACAAGAGTAGAGTAGAGAAAAAAAAAGACATAGATGGTTCATGATGCCAAGATGGCATGATGATCTATGGTAGTAGATGGATTGGGAAGTGGAATTCTCCCTAATTGAGAGGGAGTGTTAAAATTGGAAACTAGGGCCAAATTCCACTTTGGTCTATTCAATTGATGGATATTATAATCCCATTGAATTCCTCTTTTCGAGAGGACTAAAATTGATCTAAAGATCATCAAATTTGGTCAACAAAATATTTTTTTATTCAAAAGAAATGTTATAAGTCATGATGTTGTTTTGGTGGGAAAAATTGAAATTTTAAATTTGAATTTTGCTTCCAATAGTTAAGGGCAGGTTCACCTTATAAATTTTATATAAGGGAACTATCCATATCCAATTTTGGCACATCAACATCTCATTATAAACTATATCTGAAATAGGGTTGTGAATCTATGGCAAAGGCTAGAAGGCTTCTAATGTGAGTTTGAGGAGAATATTGTATTCTCTTAAATACAAAGGTCTAGCGAAGGAAGGAAACATATATCTGGGTAAGTGCTGAGGAGTTTTAAGGATTGTTTCATGATGATTAGGGTTTCAGATCTCTGGACACTTCGGTACATTGTAACTTAGGTAAGTTAGGTGTGCCCTTTATAGTCTATCAACTCAGATCAATGGGCCACAAGGCAAAGCTCCTATAAAATCACAGTTGAGGGTTATTTTGAGTATCCAACAATCATTGTTTGGGTCATTTTTCCTTGTCGTAGCCAACCCTCAGCTTGGCGCATATGACATAAGGGTGGAAAGGCTGAATCAAGGTATTCTATGCAGGCTGCATTTCATTCTAAATCCGATCTATTCATTAAGATATGTTTTTGTGCTAGAAGGCATTATTGGAAGGTTATCAATTTGGGAAATTTTGTAGGGCTAGGCTGCATTATCAGTCTAGGCAATGTTGTAGGGTTGGGTCGGATCATCATTTTGGGAAGCATTGTAAGGCTAAGATGCATTAAAAAGGTAATAAGAATCTCTGCCTTGGAGCTTTATAAGGGTCACTATGATGCCCTAACTCTATCTCAAAATTGTGCTTAGAACCCTTATCAACAACAGTTCAGGAGAACAACTTGAAAATACATTATGTGTCTTGAATTCCAGACCATCCACTTTCTTCGAGTCAAAATTTTATCAAGTCAAGTTTGATTTTGATTAATGTACTCTCTCTCTCTCTATTTCTGCTGAAAAATTGAATAATAAGAAGAATTGATCTAGGGTTTTCCCCTGGCTAGTTCCATATCAGTGTGTTCTCTGGTCTTGGCTTGTCTTCTGTATCTATTTTTTATGATCTTTCTTCAGTTAATCTCACTTATATGATTACTAAAGAAAATAATATGGTTTAAAGATTATATGGAATTCTGAAGTAATTTTCCTATGTAGAGATCATGTAATTTTAACATAGACCAATCCCATATAACTACATGCAAGAGTCCAAGTCATATATCGATAGCTTTAACTAGGTTATTCCTCAAGAAATATTTGCATGCCTACGTTTTGTAAAGATTTTTCTACTCACATGGTTTGTTGAAAAAAAAATTGTCCCTAATGATGTAACTATTTTGTCATTAAGATCAAGAAATTATTGTTTGAAGGCCCCACGAGGCTTGCTACCAATTTTTTTTTGGATTTAGCCATTTTTTCCCATTTGACATAATTTGCATAAATTGATTATGCTAACAATTAGGTGATGCCTATGGTAGTAATACATATATTTTCCAGGTGGGATTTAGTTGATCCTACCATACTCCATCATGGTATATTTAGATTTAGGGTCCATGATTCCATGCACATGTTGTTTCCCAAGACGTGATTCCAACAAATTCCACATTCACCTTCTCACAAGTTTGGAAATACATATGACCATGTTGCTTAACCTTGCCAAGTTCCTTAGACCAAGATTTTGGTATAATAACAATTAATTCAATGAATTGTTGAATCACAACAATATAATCAATTCATAGGATTTCCAAGGTTAATTGAATGCACATCCAGCCTCGTTATTTGACTAGGAATTCTAGTGACTAGTTCATGCCACACTTTCCAAATAAAATAATATTTTTCCGCCAATATTCCCCCCCCCCCCCTCTTTGTTTTTAATAAAATAATGTTTGCTCCCTTTTATTAATATCATTAAAATTGAGCAAAAATTCTTAGTAATTTCTGCACTCTCAAAATTTGGGACATTACAGTCCTCCCCGCCAAAAAATTTCTTTTCCTTGAGCAATTTAGAGTTTTTCTATTGATTCTAGGATCCCAAAGATGTATGTAGAATGATTTCAAACATAAGTAGTGTATTTCCTAGGTCTTATTAAATTGTCCCTAGCTGCAGATCCCTGCTATACTATAGAAAAATTTACCATATTTGAGACCTTCTTCCACAAATGTTTCTGGATCCCAAGGCCATATTTGGAAACTCGCCATCCCATATGCATTGCTCACTAGATCTTTAAGGTAACCCCCAAACATATCAATGTAATTTGTTTTTATATCTATACCCTCAAATGTTACAGGTTGACCTGAGATTCCATTTTTCTTCTCTTGGATTGGTGGAATGCCAGTGGCCTCACTTCTATAATGTACCCTTGTTGGAAGATAAACAATAGTAATTGGCTCAAGGGGCTTGGCTTTTTCATCAAACTCATTGATCTGTGATTTCCTAGTGTTATCATCATACACGAAACATATTAAGTATCCATCATCCTCTTCATCATGATATTTCATTGTATTATGCTTGAATAGGTGGTGCTAGTCACAGTACCAAGTATGTATATGTTCAACAAAAATCGGTGAATAGATTGCCAATGATACACTCATGGTAACCCCATCAACTTGTAAATCAGATTTTTTTTCCCTAACAGTTGTAATTCCCCTAGTTATCATTCCATAGTAACTTCTATCTTCAATCTCAAGACAATACGTGTCCTTCCTCCCATGTGTGTCAACAATTCCAACTAGTATGGAGTCCTTGTTAATTCTTCCATTTTCCCATTTATGGTTAATTTGGAAAGTTGGAGAAACATAACATAATGAAGCCAATATCCCTTTGGAGAGACCTTTGTCTTCTATCTGTTCACACTCAAAAATACACACAACAGCTAAAGCTACACCAAATCTAGCATCCTTCAGCTCACAATTTGCTAAATTTTCATTGTAGTTATTAAACATATTGATTGTGAGGTGCCCAATGAAATTTGTTTCAACTTGGTCATTTGAAAAGGTACATTGACCTGCAAGGCCTTGGAGGGAATTAACATTAGATGGTACACCAGCAAATGGGTGGTCCTCTAATTTAACCCATGTTGTTGCTTGGTTTCCTTCCCAGGCTGATTTTTTAGTTATCATTGGATCATAAGTTACACTAACTGTATCCATTTCTTTAATTCCTCTCTCAATTCTAACCTTGTTTGACATGGGTCAAGGGATGTATTGATTAAGAGATCTAGCTTCTGGTAGGAAACTTTTTGGAACATTCTCGTTGTAGGAAAACATTTCCTAACATTTCATTTTAGTTAGGAAACAAATTTCTCGTGAGGTGCCCAATGAAATTTGTTTCAACTTGGCCATTTAAAAAGGTACATTGAACAAAAAGGCCTTGGAGGGAATTAACATTAGCTTGTACACCAACAAATAGGCAGTCCTCCAATTTAACCCATGGTGCTGCTTGGTTTCCTTCTCAGGCTGATAGTTTAGTTATCATTGGATCATAAGGTACACTGACTGTATCCCTTTCTTTAATTCCTGTCTCAATTCTAATATTGATTGACATGGGACCACCAATGACAGGCCTTCAAATAGAGTCATAGTGGTCTATAGTGCTTTCATGGTCACTTGTTTAATTCTAATTTTTTTTGATAAAAAGTATTGGCCCCATTGAATTTTGAAGCAACCCTATAACACTGTTTAATATTTAAAAAAAATGATCTTTGGCCATTTTAGAGGTTGGAAGTTTTCAGCACATGTCCAACCTTCTGACTGGGCCTTGCCATCACCTGTATGGAGCACATGATTACTATCGGGTTTCATAGTTTCATTATTCTCTTCATCACATGGTTGAATGTTGGAGCTGCGACCTTCTTCTATACTATCATTGCCTTTATTTTCTCTTGCAGTCTCATTATTCCCCAAGTTAGAAACTCCCATGCTAGGAATTAATTCTCTTGTGCAAATTGCAGGCCTATATGTACCTCCATTTCGCCGGAGGAACTGTTGGTGTGTCAATGGTGTACCCAAAAACTTCACCTCACATTTTTCTTCAGAAAAACCAGCTCTCAGTACACTTTCAACAACTCTCATCATGACGTCAAAGCACTTAGCCTTGAGCCTCTTGTATTTTTCACTTCTACAATCCAATCCATACCACAATTCATAAGATTATGTTCTAGAGGTGTATGTATGAAGTACATGATTTCCCCTAGGTGTTGAATTTAGACCTACCATACCCACTATTGAAGTGAGCACAACAATTGAAGTGAGCACAACATTTGGTTGAGCATCCACCTCTAGCTTCCTGTGGTTTATAATAATATGATATAGTTCTGGGTCCTTTAGAATATCCATCATGTCAAAACCAAGATGGAGATGCTTGAAAGAGTCAAATTGGGGTGATTTTTTCCCTTTTTCCCAATGGGTATCTGGAAATGCAACTGTAGATAGCAATGGATTACTAAACAAAACCTTATTTGCATTTATGGAAAGCCCACTTGTCATCTTCACACCAACATCTTGACCACTTGGCTTATACCATTATGTAAACATATATACAATTTTTGCAGCTAGTGTACCATCAAATTTTAATCATGAAGGCATGAAACAAAGTAGATCCAACCAAATATGTATAAATTAGTCTTTTAAATCAAAGGAGTCATAAGAAACACATGGAAAAGACCCCCCAAAAGTATCCAAAAACTGATAAAGAGGATTGGCTTGGGGTTCAGTGGATCAAAATCTAGAAAACAAAAATGGCCCTGAGTTAAATTTATAGCCATTGATTGCACATGAACGTACTACTCCTCTAGGTAAGTCATGACTTTCTGAAACCCAAAAATCTTGCCCATATCTAGCCATCAGGCTCGAATAACAAGGTCCTCACATTCCTCTTCCAAGTACCACAAAATCTTCCTTGGTCTTCCCTTCATCAAACACGAAATTCTAGCACCTTAGGTTGATTTTTCCTAGCAGGGATATTCTCGGGTAGGTATGCATTAAGTCAATAATAATATATCATACAATTTCTCTTTTCCTTGGTGATTCTATGAAAAAATTTGCAACAAAGGTTGCGAATGACCTTTGGTCTAGCACTGGCCTCACTCCTTTCATAAATGGATATGAGAAGGAATATTCCATAAAATTTGCAGGTATTGAATAGGAGCATAATGATTACATATCATCATCATTGCAAACTTCTAGTGCCCTTATGCAAGATCCAATGAACTAAACCATATTTTTATGTTGAAATTTTCTTATATTGAACAGTTCTTAAGTGGAGTCTTATACCCTACATATATGAATGATACCATAAAGACGCTTCAGGCCATCTTCACAAGGTTTTTTTCCATATTTTTCTAAACCTTTGACATGGAAATCACCTCCTATCATGACATCGCTAGAATTAGTGGCCAACTAACCCTTTTTGTGAGGCAAACTATTCAGGGCGTTTCCAACTAGGACTTCACTTGAAAAAGGTCCATATGTTTCTCCTCAGCCCATTTTGTAAACCTCTGCACTTGAAACATAAATTGATACCTTTTTCCTACCACCATATGAATTATCTCTTACCCTATGGCTCCCTCAGATGTATTTCTCAAAGACTCCACTGTATATGGTTCCTCTACAAGTGTGGTATCAACTGCTTCCAAGTCTTCATATTTGTAATTTTTTCTTTTTTCTTTGCCATCTTAAATTATATCCACATTTCCAATTGTTTTAATATATTTGTGAAATATTGTTTGTAATCTTCAAATTTCTGACTTGAAAGCATTTTACCTTCATCCTTCTGTTCTAGTCCCCTAATTTTCATCCTTGATATCACCCATAGATGGCCAGAGTCATGTTGTCATATCACTGTAATGTTCCCTACTAGGAAATTCTTAAAATGGTAGCAAGTTTAGTGTGTCTTTTCTGTGTAGTATTTTTTCAAACACACCATTAAAACATTGTTGTAGAAATGAGTTTATTTTTTACTGTTCATATGCAATACACTATGGAGAAAAAAAGAAACCAGACTTCAAACTAAGCACAGTATCATGTATTGAACTCAGAAACAATAAGTAAATTATTGGCATACATAATCATAGGATAGATTTTCTAGTACGTTGTCACCCAAAACCATTAACTTTCAGACCCACAAAATATGTGACAACCCTTCATTAATCGTCTTCAAATATGATAGGAAAATACAGTGCACCAGAAATATAGAACTTGATATATTTGCATGGATAAATTCTCTTCCACAAGAATTCCAAAAAAGTGGCTTGAAAACGATCAACTATGGTAATGAAACAAGTCATCTTGTCAATACCCGTCCCCAACATAAATTACAGTTATTTATTGGTGGAATTTCGACCCATTTAGAAGAATAATGTGACCATTAATGAACTACTCCAAGACTGATAGGAGAATGCCCATGATTTTCTCCCTTAGAGACACCACAAATGGAAACAAATATGCTATCCCAAGAATAAAGAGTCCAGCTTGAAGGGAAGATACACAACCAACAATAAATTGTTTTCAATTCTCCTCAACCTAGAGAAACACGTTCTTTCTTATCTCTGTTGCTTAGTCCATAGTCTAGAACAAATATTACTCGAAGGAAGTGATGAACTTAGCTAGAGGTGGTGAAATCTTGGCACATTCACTTATGTGCAACTTGACTCCTTGAGGAAGAAACTTCAACCCTTTAATACCATATAGAGTATGGCTCACTCGTTGAGGAAACTCAGCCTTTGTAGCTTTTATAGACCTGCAATCAAAACGCAATCACAATTTCAGGACTTTTTTGTAAGGAATTATGATTAGGACTCCAGAAAACAAACAAACAAATAATCAACCCAACTAGGGTGGCACTTAGCATCCGATGAAGAAGGGAGAGATCTAATTAGGGTAGCAAGAAATCCACTGAAGCTGGGAGAGAGAATTCCGTGTGAAACCCTCTAATAGAAACTCACTTGTGTCTCTTCCAATGACAATAAGTTATGACAGAATAGAATTAATAGAAAATTACTCCTCCCTCTTTTTATAATTTCCATTTGAGCCTCCCAAGCTTCTAGATTTTTCACCTTTTTAATATAATTTTATTAGAGGGGGGAATTCTCCACTAAGTGTGTTGAAATTTGCAACAAGAAACAGTGAAATTGGAAACCAAAAAGAACAAAAATTATACACACATTGGTGAGGAATTTCAGTTACGCACTATTGAGGAATTTGGGTGTCTAATTTCTTTTTCCCTTAAATAAATTGGATAACAAATTGTAATTTCATCTCATAACAACTTGTATGAGTTAACTAAGTCATGATGACTATGTTAGCTCAAGAAATTTGAGTTGAGGGTATAATATGAGGCATGTAGAGTGATTCTAATATTTTTTGGGTCCAATTGAAGTTAATGAACTGGTGGGGTGCAGGTGTAATCAATTAACTCAATTAACTGAGTTAAAATCAATTTAACTAGTTCTCAATCAATGATGAATTAGTGAGAGGTATAGTGAATTAAATTATATTTAACTCACAATTAGTGATCAATCAGACAACTGATGATTCACAATTAATAATTGGATGCATGTCAGTTTTGAGGAAGACCCAGTTGAGACAACGATTAAAGGGAAGATAACTATTAGTTGAATAATTAGAAAATTGTATAGATAGTGCATGCAATCAGAAGAAGGCCTAAAATAAATCATTCCTTAATTAGAGAAAATTTTCTTTAAAATAAGGAATGAAGGCACAAGTTTAATCATTGTTTTTGTGAGCACAAGTTGGTGAGACCAAGCAATCATAAGCGTAAGTTTGTGCATGGAGCTTGTGAGAGAAATGTGTGCAAGAGAAGCTCGTGCACAGGTTGGTAGTGAGACAGTCAGCAAAGTGCTGGATAATCTCATGAGAGATTAAGCATTTATTGTTTCATGATTTCTTGAATTTATGCAATATAAATATAGAGGGGTTTTGACCACATGCTTTCCCAAGATACATATTGTGTTGTGCGATTGATTTACTTCCTTCTCTTACTTGCATGTGATTGAGAAACCATGTTTTTTATTCCATAAATATTGTATAAGGATTCAATATCTTGTTTTAGTACATCAAAATATCAGATTGAATCCATTGGTATAGAATTTCTATAAATTTATACATGGTACCAGAGCAAGAATGTTTTTTTTGGCACATTTGCAGAGAATATATGAAAATTTTGATGCAAAATTTTGAAAAAAAAAATCATATTTGGATCTTGCGAAAAAATACCGAAATGGAAAAAAACAATCGGTCGAATCAGAGCTCAGATGAGGGAGATATGGTCGATTTAAAATCCTCTTCTTCTTCTTCTTCTTCTTCTTTCTTTTCTTTTCTTTTCTTTTCTTCTTCTTCTTCTTCTTTTTATTTATTTTTTATTTTTTTATTTTTTTTTAATTCAAAAAATTTTGTGACGGCAGGACAATTATAGCATGCGCGATTCAAGAAGTTGTGTGCACTTGAGGTAGCAGATCCATGCAAATCTTTGAGGAGAAAAGCAGTGGTTAATGACTTGTTGGTTGAGAGGGAGAAATTATCTCTCAATATGCAGCCTTAGAAGAAGTCTCTGAAGGTTGTGGAGCAGCCACAATTGGAGAAGCAGAGAGGAGACTGAGTGGAAGAGTCCCCTTAAGAAGATACCTCCAAGAGGGGGAAATTTCAAGCCAAATGGGAAGAGGGAGTGCATGTAGCTATACCTCTAGGTGAGAGGTGGGGCGATGTGCATATGTAATCCCAAGAAGAAATTTGGTCAGGGTCGATTGAGATGGTGTGTCTTATGGATCGAACCTGGCTACAAGGAGCCCATGGTATAGCAGTAGCAGGAAGAATCAATTGGATTGATGTAGTCAGATGTTACGAAGAAAAAAATCAGAGTGACATATGTGGGATAATTAGGGGAATTTTGAGGTCTTAAATGGGCCTCCTAAGAAAAATGTACAACAAAAATAAACTTTATAAGAACCAACAAGATTCAAGATGATGATGAAAACCATGGGGGATGATTCACCATTTTTGGAGTAAAAAATTAAAAATAATAAAAAATAATAAAATAATAAAATTGCTTTTTCAACTCGTATTTTCAACTTATCTCCCTACGATTTTACTCAAATTTCGAGCGGGAGTACTCACTAGCTACAAAATTTAATTTCTCATCCAAGAAGTAGCCATGTTGTATATGTTGAGATTGCAACAAGATGATGAGCTTAGTGGAAAGGAGTCGCCTTCATTAAGTGGGCCCGCAGGCTATTTTTGGCGCAAAGTCTATTTTTAGACTATGTCTATTTTTAGACATATGGATGATGTTCTATGAGTTGCAGGATGCTATTTGTGGATGGTTTGTCAAGTCGGAAAAAATAGATGGACTTATATTTTTAGACATACTGGCGGAATCTATTTTTAGATTGCTAGTCTAAAAATAGATATGTCAAATATTATTAGCTCTTAATAATATTTAGACTCTAAACATTATCTTATTCTCTTGGAACACTTTAGTTAAGTGCACAGATGCGTCACAGGAGCTGACAGAAGGAATTACGCTATTCCTGAGGGTTATGTGGAGCTATTGCATGGATACTTCAGTTAGAACTCATGTGACATAGTTTGGTGGAGTTGATTAAAGAATTTAGTGGAGTTGTATTCAGTTTAACTAATCTAAACATAGTTGAGCTATTTGTATTCAGTTTAACTGATTGATACAATTAGTGAGAGTGGTGTGAATTAATTATTAATTAATTCACTAATTATAAACTCATTAATAAACTAAAGAATGCATCAGTTAACTTTAGTGCATGGACAGTTTCAGTGGAGACCAGTGCAGAAATAGGTGAAAGAGCAGGTTAACTATCAGTTGTGACTATACTGTTACTATTTGCAACACACAGATAGGTGGAGAAGCCCATGAGGATTGTGTAGTACAAGCCAGGTGGTTTATCTATTTAATGAAGCCATCCCATAGCATTGATAACGCAATAAAGTCTGGCTATCAAGTGGCAAAAGATTGGAGCATGTGTTTTGCTAGATCTAGCTTGATAGTGTGTAGCAATTGAGGGTGTGCATGAGAGATTGTGAGGAGATTTTGTACTATGATTGTTACATGATCTCCATGACATATAATATACAGATAGTTGGGGTTTTCAGCTTTAAGCTTTCCCATTAAATACTGTTTTCATATGTGTGATTGTTTAATTAGTGAGAGTGGTGTGAATTAATTATTAATTAATTCACTAATTATAAACTCATTAATCAACTAAAGAATGCATCGGTTAACTTCAGTGCATGGACAGTTTCAGTGGAGACCAGTGCATAAATAGGTGAAAGAGCAGGTTAACTATCAGTTGTGACTATACAGTTGCTATTTGCAACACACAGATAGGTGGAGAAGCCCATGAGGATTGCGCAGTACAAGCCAGGTGGTTTATCTATTTAATGAAGCCATCCCATAGCATTAAAAACACAATAGAGGCTGGCTATCAAGTGGCAAAATATTGGAGCATGTGTTTTGCTAGATCTAGCTTGATAGTGTGTAGCAATTGAGGGTGTGCATGAGAGATTGTGAGGAGATTTTGTACTATGATTGTTACATGATCTCCATGACATATAATATACAGATAGTTGGGGTTTTCAGCTTTAAGCTTTCCCATTAAATACTGTGTTCATATGTGTGATTGTTCGTGGTTTTAATGTGTGCATGCAATTGATTTTATTTCCGCAATTAATGATCAATGGTAGAAGAGATTCTGTATTATGCATGAAGCTAAAATAGTGTGTGATTAGGAGAATATCGGTGAATAATATATCATTTATTCAAATTTATACATGGTATCAAAGAAATATTGATCATTGGAGAAATTGCGAAACATTGAAGCGGTTGAGTTTTGAGCTGGTGGAATTCGAATTTGCAGCAGTGTTTTCTTGGTGTCGAAGTTGAGATGTCTTTCAACGGATTGCGATTGGAGTATGCCTTTGAGGGCAGCTCGAATTATATTGCATGGAATTACATGATGGAGGCGATGCTGGATGACAATGGGTTGAAGGAGTTCATAGATGCAGAAATTCCAAAGCCTACTTCTAGTGATGTTACCGTACTTGACGCATGGCAAAAGAAGACAGAAAAGTGTCGAAGGATTCTGTTGGAAGGTGTGAAGGATCACATAGTATCCATCCTTCATGGTAAGGCTTCTCCATTCTTGATGTGGAAAGCTTTGACAGATTTATTCCAAAGCAAGAGTGACTAGAGGAAGTTGGCGCTCAAGGACAAACTCAGGAACATAAAAATGGAGAAAGGCGACAGTATTCCCAAGTACCTCACGAAGTTCATCCAATGCAGGGATGAGCTGGGAAGTGTGGGGGTGACTGTTGATGATGAGGACTTGGTGGGCTTGGCTCTCCTTGGGCTTCCGAAGATTTGGCACTCCTATCAGGACTCTGTCAATGGTCTGGAGAAATTGCCAAGATGGGAGCAACTTTGGTCGAATCTTGTGCAAGAGGAGATAAGGCGGAGTACCATGGACGGATCTTCATCAAAGAACTTTGATGAAGAGAATTTCGCTTTGGCTGCCAAAGCAAAGAAGGGGAAGAGCAAGAAAGCTTCTCAATCCGGTGCAAAAGGCAAGAGGTAGGACATGTCCAAGGTGAAGTGCTTTCACTGTCACCAACACGGACATTACGCCACTAGTTGTCCACAGAAGAAGAAAAATAAGCAGGTTGATGGAACTGCAGCTGGAGAGGCCTTAGCCTCGCAGTTTGAGCTAGATTTTTCGCTGATCTCATGCTTGGTCTCAAGTGTGATGGGTTCAGGGTGGTTTATTGATAGTGGTGCGTCTTTTCACATGACAGGAGATCAAGATTTGTTTACTGATCTAGATGAGAAAGATCTTGGAGTGCACATCGAGATGGGCGATGATGGTAGATACAGTGCGACTGGTATCAGTACCATTTCCTTTGAGAGGGAGTCTGGTAAACCCTTCATATTGAAGGAATTGATGCATGCTCCAAGATTGAAGAAGAATCTTATCTCTATGGCGATGTTAGAAGACAAGGGATATGATGTTGTCTTTAGCGAAGGAAAGGCTTTCCTGCAAAATAAGGCAACTGGTGAGACCTGGAGGATAGGGGTTCGAGTTAAGAACCTTTATCAATTGCAGGTAGATGGCTACGTAGCAATGGCAGGCAAGGCAGAAGGAGTGGTGAGTCGGGATGATGGCGAGTTGTGGCACCAAAGATTGGGCCACCTTCACCATGGAGCTTTGAAGATACTGCATCAGATTTCTACTGGGCTTCCTAAAGGCACTCTTGCGCAGTCAGATCAGTGCAAGGGGTGTACCTTGGGAAAATTTGTGAAAGCCACCTTTCACGAGAAGGATAATCGCGCCATGACGATCCTTGAGAAAGTCACGAACGTGTGTGGACCTTTCTCCGCAGCTTTGTGACAAAGCACATGTACTATGTGATATTTGTTGATGATTTTTCTCGTAAGTGTTGGATCTTCTTCATGCAAAAGAAAGAGCGAGACATACTCAAAGTTGCGACGAGTTCGAGAGCCTTTGGTTGAGAAAGAATCGGGGAAGCCGAGGTGAAGGCTCTCGGGAGCAACAATGGTGGTGAATTCATCTACGGCGAATTCAAGGACTTTTGCGGCACGAGAAGGAATTTGAAGAGAGCTCATAGCACCCCATAACCCACGGCGAATGGGGTTTCGAGGTGGAAGAAAGAACGATCGTGGGTACCACACGGGCGATGTTGCATGAGCGGGGCCTACCCATTCATTTGTGGGCGAGCATACGTACGCACGGTATATGTACGAACGAATTTGTCCTCACAAGATACATGGCATGAGTACACCCGTAGAGGCGTTTTCTAGTAAGAGGCCTAATATTTCCCATTTGAGGATTTTTGGTTCACTTGTTTACATTCATGAGACGAAGGATGCCAGGAAGAAGCTAGAGCCGACTGCAGAGGTTGGGATATTTGTGGGGTACATTGATACGCCCCACAACTATCGTGTGTATTTTCCGGACAGTTGCAAGATTGTTGTGCGATGGGATATAAAATTTTAGGAGGAGAAAGCCATGAAGTGTTCGCTTGAGAGGGAGCCACACTTGCATGCAGATGAGGAGCTATTAGTTCCTAAGGATGAGTCTTAGGATGTGGATCAGCCACAAGATGAGGTTCATGGAGTGGAGGAGACCACTCGAAACATCGCGGCCATCGATCAAGGATAATTGACTACGTAGTTGAGCGGCTCGAGATGTCAATCTTTTGTAGGGAGCACTACATCCTCGAAGGCGCGGAACAAAACGGGGGCTGCAAGTGGTATCTTTTGAAATCATGGCTCTTATGAGCAAGTGTATTGTGACATAGCCATCCTCTTTCGAGGAAGCTGTGGAGGATCCCGCATGGGTAGATGCCATGGTGGAAGAGTATGATTCAATTGTCAGAAACAGTGCATGGGAGATTGTCCCGAGACCGGAAGGGAAATCAATGGTGGGTTCGAGATGGATCTACAAAGTGAAGCAGGCAGCTGACGGGAGTGTGGAGAAGTACAAGGCAAGATTTGTTGCCCGAGGCTTTTCACAGATAGAGGGGATCGATTATGAGGAGACCTTTGCACATGTCGCAAGGTATTCTTCCATACGGACGATTCTTGCTCTCTCAGCGCAGATGGGGTGGCACATTCATCAGATGGATGTGAAGACTGCATTCCTCAACGGAGTCATTAAGGAGGAGGTGTACATAGAGAAGCCCGAAGGTTTCGAGATCTTCAGCAGCGAGTCGCATGTGTGCAGGCTCCAGAGAGCGTTGTATGGGTTGAAACAAGCACCTCGTGCTTGGTACACACGGATAGACAGTTATTTCACCAGACTTGGATTCTCCAAGAGTGAGGCGGATCCTAACCTATACCAGATTGTGGTGGAGGGTAAGTTGCTAATCATTGTACTTTATGTAGATGATTTGATTTTGACGAGTGATGAGCTGTTGATACTTTCATGCAAGGAGGATCTTGCAAGAGAGTTTGAGATGAAGGACTTGTGCCTCCTTCATTATTTCCTGGGATTGGAAATTTGGCAGCACAGTGATGGACTGTTTGTTTCTTAGGGTAAGTATGCCTGGGAGATACTGGAGAAGTTCAACATGCATGGCTGCAAGCCTATTGATACTCCTCTTCCTGGTGGATGGAGGAAGGAGGATGCTACTTCAGCAGAGGTAGTGGATACCACTTTTTATCGATATTTGGTGGGGTCGCTTATGTATCTGGTCAATACACGACCCGACATATGCTATGCTGTTAACCAACTTTCACAAGCTATGGTTAAGCCAACCAAGCTCTTCTGGAAGGCAGGCAAGCATGCACTGAGATATCTCAGAGGCACATCGGGATATGAATTATGGTACAGACAGTTGGGTGAGGTGAAGCTATGTGGCTTCACAGATGCAGATTGGGCAGGGAGCCCAACGGACAGAAAGAGCACATCTGGAGGGATTTTCAGTATCGGGTGGACAGCAGTTTCTTGGTACAACAGGAAGCAGAGATCCGTGGCAATCAGTTCAGCAGAGGTAGACTATATGGCAGTAAGTTTGGCTACATGCGAGGCTATATGGATGAGGAAGATCCTGGTCGGGTTGTTCAGTTCACACGTGGATCCTACTGTGATTTATTGTGATAATCAGAGTTGCATCAAACTCTCGATTAATCCATTATTTCATGATAGATCTAAACACATTGACATCCAGTATCATCATATCATAGATTGTGTGCAGCGGAAGATCATGTTACTTTCATACATTCCTACGGAGGATCAGGATGTTGATATCTTGACGAAGGCACTCACCAGGAGCAAATTCGAATACCACAGAGGAAGGATAAGGGTGGCAGATAATCCTTATCTTGTTGAGAGGGAGTGTTGAGATTGCAACAAGATGATGAGCTTAGTGGAAAGGAGTCGCCTTCACTAAGTGGGCTCGTAGGCTATTTTTGGCGCAAAGTCTATTTTTAGACTATGTCTATTTTTAGACATATGGATCATGTTCTATGAGTTGCAGAATGCTATTTGTGGATGGTTGGTCAAGTTGGAAAAAATAGATGGACTTCTATTTTTAGACATACTGGGCGGAATCTATTTTTAGATTGCCAGTCTAAAAATAGATATGTAGAATATTATTAGCTCTTAATAATATTTGGACTATAAACATTATCTTATTCTCTTGGAGCACTTCAGTTAAGTGCACAGATGTGGCACAAGAGCTGACAGAAGGAATTACACTATTCTTGAGGGTTAAGTGGAGCTATTGCATGGATACTTTAGTTAGAACTCATGTGACAGAGTTTGGTGGAGTTGATTGAGGAAGTTAGTGGAGTTGTATTCAGTTTAACTAATCTAAACATAGTTGAGCTATTTGTATTCAGTTTAACTAATTTATACAATTAGTGAGAGTGGTGTGAATTAATTATTAATTAATTCACTAATTATAAACTCATTAATCAACTAAATAATGCATCAGTTAACTTCAGTGCATGGACAGTTTCAGTGGAGACCAGTGCAGAAATAGGTGAAAGAGCAAGTTAACTATCAGTTGTGACTATACAGTTGCTATTTGCAACACACAGATAGGTGGAGAAGCCCATGAGTGTTGCGCAGTACAATTCAGGTGGTTTATGTTATTTAATGAGCCATCCCATAGCATTGATAACGCAATAGAGGTTGGCTATCAAGTGGCAAAATATTGGAGCATGTGTTTTGCTAGATCTAGCTTGATAGTGTGTAGCAATTGAGGGTGTGCATGAGAGCTTGTGAGGAGCTTTGTACTATGATATTGTTACATGATCTCCGTGACATATAATATACAGATAGTTGGGGTTTTCAGCTTTAAGCTTTCCCATTAAATACTGTGTTCATATGTGTGATTGTTCATGGTTTTAATGTGTGCATGCAATTGATTTTATTTCTGCAATTAATGATCAATGGTAGAAGAGATTATGTATTATGCATGAAGCTAAAATAGTGTGTGATAAGGAGAATCTCAATGAATAATATATCAGTTATTCAAATTTCTACAGTATACTTTCGATGGACCTTGATACATGAAAAATGATAAATACATGAAAAAACGTGTTTGCAATCACATTTTCCAAGTATTTCTCATTTTTCGTGTAGCAAGGTCTATCAAAAGTATGCAACATGGGTACTCCTTGGATGAGAAATCAAATTTTGCATCCAATGAGTGTTTCCACTCGAAATTTGAGTAATCGCATAGGGAGATATGTTGATAATGCGAATTGAAAAAATAGTTTTTCCATTTTTCCCTCTAAAATTTTATGATGTAATGAAATATTGTTTTATCATTTCCACTATTATCTTATAATTTCCTTAGGAGGCCCATTTTTTACCTAAAATTTCTCCTAATGACAGGAGCACAAATCAGAGTTGGCAGTAGTGCAAAGGGCATGGATGCAGATGTCAGCAATGACACAGAGAGTCTAGTAGATAGGTGCAGTATCTAGCAGCAATCACAAGACTCTGATGACAGATGCATTATACTAATTCAGTTGTTTGAAGGCTATTCAATTTCAGGAGTTGCAGGTGCAAACAACACTAGAGAAGTGTTGTATGCAGAGCATTCCAAAGGTACCAGTTCAGGATAGATTGAATTCCTTTCTTGTTGAGAGGGAGTGTTGAAATTTGCAACAAGAAACAATGAAATTGGAAACCAGAAAGGAAAAACAGTGCACACACATTAGTGAAGAAATTCAATGAGGAATTTCAATTACACACTAGTGAGGAATGAGGGTGTCTAATTTATTTTTCTCTTAAATAAATTGGACAATAAATTGTAATTTCATCTCATAATAACTTGTATCAGTTAACTAAGTAATGATGACTGAGTTAGCTCAAGAAATTTGAGTTGAGGGTCTAAGATGAGGCATGTAGAGTGATTCTAATATTTTGGGGATCCAGTTGTAGTTAATTCACTAGTGTGGTGCATGTGTAATAAGCTAACTCAATTAATTGAGTTAAAATAATTTTAACTAGTTATAACTGAGTGATGAATTAGTGAGAGGTCCAATGAATTACATTAGATTTAATTCACAGGTAGTGATCAATCAAATAATTGATGACTCACTATTAATAGCTGCATGAATGTCAGTTCTGAGGAAGACCCAATTGAGATAGAGGTTAAAGGGAAGATAACTATTAGTTGTATAATTAGAAAATTGTACAAATAGTGCATGGAGTCAGAAGAAGGCCTAAAATAAATCATTCCTTAATTAGAGAAAATTTTCTTTAAAAGAAGGAATGAAGGCATAAGTTTAATCGTTTTTTTGGTGAGAACGAGTTGGTGAGACCAAGCAATCAGAAGCACAAGTTTTGTGTGTGGAGCTTGTGAGAGAATGGTGTGCAAGAGAAGCTCATGCACATGTTGGTAATGAGATAGTCAACAAAGTGCTGGAGAATTTCATAAGAGATTAAGCATTGTATTATTTCATTATTTCTTGACTTAATGCAATACAAAGATAGAGGTGTTTTGAGCAGTTTCTTTCCCCAGATACATATTATGTTGTGCAATTGATTTACTTATTTCTCTTACTTGCATGTGATTGAGCGATCATGTTTTGTATTCCGCAAATATTGTAGAAGGATTAAGTATATTTTTTTAGTACATCACAAGATCAGATTGAATCCATTGGTATAGAATTTCTACAAAGTGACTTTTTCCTCCATTTTGATTAAATAATATTTTCTACACTTTCCAAATAAAATAATGTTTTGCAACCAAAGTAATATTTTCATCCCCTTTTCTTTTAATAAAATAATGTTTGCTCCCTTTTATTAATATCATCAAAACTGGGAAAAAATTAGTAATTTCTGCACTCTCAAAATCATGGACATTACATATATGCATCTTTCAAGTTCATTCAAGTAAGTGTCTTTAATATCTCTTTTTGTAAATCTAAAAAATGTGTGTAATGTTTGATAGATTTCTCTAATCTATAACTGTTCCTTGAATTCCCTGTGTTGGGAATGTTTTTGAAGTTGATTGAGCCACCATAATAATGAATCTTGAGTCTTGACTATTGTTTTATATTCGTATACTGAGTCATTGACATTTGATTTTCAATACAATCATTTGCATGCGAGATTCTTATGGTAACAAGGCCTAGAGTGCAGAATTCAAGACCTCATATTAAAGGAGTGGTGGTAGATGGAGTAAATGGAGTAGTTGCAAAAAAGTGGTATACATTACAACAATTTTTGGAGGGTATTGAAGTGAATATCAGGAAATCTGGTAGGGAAGGTGAGGGAGGGCTCAATGTTAATGTTGGGGCTGACTTTGTGCAGAAGGAGAAGGTCATTCCCAGTGGATTTGGAGGGGATGATGTTGGAAGAAGGTGATTTTATTTTCCTCTGTGTTTACTATAATGGAAGCTAGTACCTATTTTTCTGTGTCTTATGTTTTTCTATTACATAGTAACTACTATGTAAAATTTTGAAAAGGTGTGAAAGCTTGGATGGTGATTCATATAGACTAGTTTATTTCTATATCTTATCCCCATATAAAAAAGTCATTGAGATAATTGATGGTGAGAAAATGTAGACTCTTTTTCTATTTTCATCAAGTCAGAGTTAGATTCTATACATAGCGAGGAAAAGGTAGAAATTTCACTAGTAGTAAGATTAGCTCTAAATCCTTTCAATGAAGAGTTCCATTCCATTACATTGGGCATTATACATATTGCTTATGCTAATGGAGGTTCAGCAAGGCACTTGAGGGAAATTGGTTTAGAAGTTGTGTTAACTTCCACTAGAGTGAATTAAGTTACATGAGAAGGCTATTGAATATGATTTTGGTATCTACTTCTCGCAAATGGACATCGCACTATTTTGTTTTCTAAGAAATTCTTACTACAGTTGAAAGCATTCGATGAAAAGCCTTCTTCTCCATCAACAAGTTTGTTTGACTGTAAATGGTCTCCAGTAATTCAAATATTTCCAGTATTTATTCTAGTAAATAGAGAATGTGATCATATGAATTTTTTCATTCATTACACTTCTTTAAAGTTATCTTCTAGACTCAGAGCAAAGGAGGGTTTTTCAAAGATTTCTGGCCATTAGTAGTTTGATCAATCAAGTAGTCGGGGATGCACTGGGTGGCTTATTGTTGATAGAGGTAATTTTTCACTCTATGGGATGGTCCATTCAAACATGGAATACACTATATCTGGCCATCCAAGCAGACCATTGAAGGTTTTTTCTTCTAATTTTATTATTATTATTTTGTTCCTATATATATATATATATATATATATATCACTTTATATATTTATCTAAATGTGTCTTGGACTCATTGTGGTATTTCACATAAGGAACTATCTTTTGTATTCTGAAAATTTCTTCATACAACTGTTATAGTGAGCAGTGTTTGAGAAGTAGAACGTGTTGAATATATCTAAGTGATTGTGTTAACTTATATTAGTTTGATATTTGTATTATTATGTTTTTTCTTTGTGATAACATATGTTTTTACAGAGAAACTCTACTAGGTTTCCTAGCCGTTGTGGAAAAAAGCAGATGAATGTTGTTTATAATAAGAAGTTCAATGTTTCTGCCACTGCAATCACAGGTGAAACAGAATGAATGTCATGTTGATTATCTTGTTCATTATGTAAATGTTGATGGCGGTTGTAGCTCCCCCATAGACTAAGTATTCTTTTAAATGCCACTTAATTAAATTTGTAAAATATCATATTGTCCATGTTTTTAGTATTTTATTTTACTTCTTCTTTCTTATGTCATTTTATTATGATTTTTCAAGAAGGGCAATTCATGATTAGATATATTTTGAAATGAATACTTTAAACCGTGTTTGAAATTTAGGTGGTTCCATTTCTTGGGAGTTTTAATGCTAAGGAAGCGAGGGATTGTAGTTATACCTCCAAGGTTCAAGGTTTATGTGCTAATACAAATCAATAGTTTAACGATTCAGTCACTTCCTTACCTGTTACATTAAAAAATAGGACATATTTTCTCAAACATAAGAATCTATAATGAAATATTGGTGATTTTACAATGGATGAATCTTCAAAATAATTGTTAATTGTAAGTTCAAAAGGGTGTGGAAAACTATCAGTGGAATGGAGTAAATATAAGAGAAAGTTGGGACAGTTTCTCAGCCATCAGAAAACCCTTTATTTGGAGGAAAGATTAAGACAAAAAGTTATTAACAACTGATCATTTTTAGGAGCTGCATGTTACTTTACTCATTATAATTTGGATACAAGGAAATACTTGTGAGTAATGATATCTCTATAGATGGAACTTTTACATGTCTACAGAATAGGCAAGGTTGTAGACATATCTTTGAATAGTGTTTTGTTCTTAATTGAGAAAAAAAAAGGTTCATAGTAGATCAAAGGTATGTTTGAAATATATGTTTCCTGTATTTATTCTTTAGATCTTCAAGATATTACAAACTTTGAAAGCACACAGGAAAGTTAGAATAGTCAAAATTGAACACAATTAAACTCACCCATTTTGTGAGCCTTCTTCTCTTTTAAGTTGAAGTATAGCAAAAGAAATCTTCATCATGTGCAGATAGGATAAGGTCTGCATAGGTATGCTAAAATTCCAGTTTTGTCAGTTCCACTTGGTTAGCTTTCCTATTTGAAGCTTTTTTTTCATGCGTTTACCAGGGTTGTGGGCATTTTAAACATGGAAAATCAGTAGTCTGTGATTCTCCCAGTGTTGTGGGAATTTTAATCATGGAGAATTTGCCAACAACAACGTGTTAAATATTTTTTCTCATATTGTTGCATGGGAGAGAAGTCATAAAGGAACTATTAGGAAATTTCCCCAAAAGGGTGATGATTGAGCCCTGTACAGAGAGTGGAATTATGCTTGGAACGAAAGACACTCCTATAGAAGTTAAATGTAAGCATGAAATGGTATAAATTTCAAATGACTTTTGGAAGAGGTTGGAGTGAGTGTGCTTCCTCTTGTCATGATTGATTGTTTCAATTCTATGTATCAAAGGAAGCAACCGGTTAACTTGGTTTCCAGGAAGGAGCTTCTTAGATTTTCTCATCAGGTTCTAGCAAAGAGACTTTTGGGCGAAGAAGCCCCAAATTTACCCCAAAATTGTTGTGAGTTGGACCCTGCTGCAACTCCTGAAGATGAATTCAAGTCAACTTGATCAATTTGTTTTTTAATTAAGACTTCAACCTTTGTGGGTTCAGGGTGTAATTTAGATATGTGGTAAAACAAAATATACCATACTATTTTGACTGCCATGCGGTAAGATTAAATCAAGTTTTCAAAGCTCGCATGACTTCTTTGGAAGTGTAATTGCATAGCAGGCTGTTAGCATTGGTTACATTGAATGTCCAAGAAGATTGTGGTTGTGCACTAACAATCTCTTCTCGGGTGCAAGTTAAATATGAGGACATTGTTGACTCTCATTTTTTATCGTTACTAACAGGAATGATAACTGCATTGGATTGTCTAACTTGCTGCAAAAATTTTAGGGATATATAGGTAGGGATAGATAGGAGGATGACTATGACAATTTCTCTCTACCTTATCTTTAGTTGATGTGAAAAATTCCTTGAAAAAATTCCTATTGCTGTAATATATGAAGAGTAGAAACATGTTAAACATAAACGATTCAATAGTTGTGACAAGATATTAAAGGCTTGTGATAATTCTAGTTACATTTTTGTATGAATAGATTAAATAGTTTGTAAATTATTGTATATTAGCTTGTTATGTGAGTCATGCTACATGGGTGTAACATTGAGCTAACTCCATTGAGTTATTTTTATCAAGTTAAAAATAGGGGTTGCATGATTTTATATTTTAAAAAGATTACGCCATTATGTGTCAAGAATTTTTTAAAAATCAATGTCTATATACGAAATATTAAGGACTACAATAACTCACATAATTCTTGAAAGGATGCTAGCCCAATGGAAGAGCACGTGCTTTATAAGCAAGAGGTGGTTTGATTCCATTGTGTCCTAATATGCATTAATCAATGATATTGTAGTTTATTTTTAATTAAATACTTTTAATATTGGTTTATTTCAATGGTGAGATATTTTTCTTGATTCATTATTTTCTATTGTCTCTAAAGAGACAAAAGTGATGTTGTATTATCTTTGAATGTAATTTTTTATTGTCTTTAAGAGACAATAATTAGGATCAAAGACATTGTCTCTTTAAAGGCAACATGTCTTTAATCCCAACTCTTGTCTCTAGAGAGACAACAATGAAACTGTCTTTAGAGAGACAAAAATGAAATTATCTCTAGAGAGACAAAAATACTTGTGTTATATATTGTTTTTATAGAAACAATATTTTAAGACAATTTAATTTGAGACACCCGGTTAAAGACAATATTTAAGACAATACACAAGTTTTCTTTTGTCTCAAATTAAAACAATTGACCCAAAAATTATCTTAAATATTACTTTAAAACCGCTTTATATTATAGTGAATCCAATCACTTCCTTTAGCCAGAATAAGTTACTCACTTCCTCTACCAAGACTAAGTTACAATGAAAACTAAGTTAAAACCGTGCATCGACTTTGTCTATTATCAATAAAGAATTGGACTATAGATACGTGATGCAACTTCCTCATACTGACATGGTGTGACTCCAAGGTCCACCATCTATCAATATGTGTATATTATCAATAATTACTTGGACTATAGATACGTGATGCAACTTCCTCATAATAACATGGTGCCACTCCAAGGTTCACCATCTATCAATCTGAGTAGGTAAGCAGTGACTTCAATACATGTCACATACAATTTCAAAAAATAAGGAAGTTGTATGCTAACGCAATAGAAATAAGGGAGTTCTCTGGAGTAGGTAAGCAATGATGTCACATACAATTTTAAAAAATAAGGGAGTTGTTTATCAATGTAATAAAATATTTCAAATTGTAGTTTTTTGCTTCAATCTAGTTAAAAAGAATTCAAAAATCAAATAGTTGGGATGTTTGAATTGCATTTTTATGGTAAAAATGGATTCAACACCATCAAAAATCTATAAAAACTTTTCTCACACGCAAAATATTGAAATTTAAAAAATGTAGCCAAAATTTTCAAAAATATTCACCAAAATTTTCCATAATTATTCTATGAGTTTTTTTAGTCTATCACAAAAAAATAAATAAATAAATAAATAAATAAGTGCTTAGGAAATCACCAAGAAATGCACGTGATTTTACTGAATATACCTTGCTTCAATAGGTGGGCACGTAATTTTACCAAATATACCTTCTAGATGCCTGCTTGTGTGCATTTATGTCATTCTGATTCTTAGTTCTATCTACCAAATTCCAAATCCAATTCCCATGGTAGATCAACCAACCTCCTAGTGTCAAAGGGTTGCCGCTGCTTCTTCCTTCACGCCCCCTTTTTCTACATCCCCTTCTTATCACCATTACCACGTTTTCATTCACTATTGCGGGCCTTATGTGAAAAGCACCTTCGCCAGCACTCTGTACCGTCGCCTCATTTACCATGGATTGCAAGTCTTCCTTGACAAGCCCGAACTGCAGGCTGGACACAATTTTACGTCTCAGATAAAAGTTGTTATTCGAGTAGCCTCTATCCATATAGCCATATTCTCTACGACCTATGTTGAATCCAAGTGGTGCCTGGATGATTTGGTTCTCGTGGTGGAGTCCAAAGAAATTACTTTTCCTATCTTCTATAAAGTGAGGCCTTCTAAGGTCAGGTGGACGGGAAAAGATAAAGATGGACCGTACGCTAAAGCCCTACGTATCCACGAAGAAAAGCAGTTGTACGACTTGGAAACTATCCGTACTTGGCGAAACGCCCTTCATCATGTTGCGAATATAAGCGACTTTGAACTGCAGGAGGGTAATGGGTGAGGATATCCCACTGTCTCGATCCATATTAGTTGTAACTGTTTTGCATTGAAGCATACATCACATCTCAAGTATGTTTTTTTCATTACTTACTTTATTGTCTTAATTAATATTTATGGATGAGGGTGAAGAGGGAGCCTTGGAGGAGCACGAAGAGGAGCTATTGGAGAAGGTAGTGCAAGCCGTGTTGAAAAATGTTGCAATTCCATTGGATGTGGCAAAATATCCAACTGGTTTAGCAGAAAATTTACAAGATTTTGAGGGTGCACTGCGGCTGCATCAGGACGACCATGTGGATGTTGTAATTTCTGAGTATTCCAAAACACACAGAGAGAGCAAAATCTCTCCTCTTAACACAGAGAACTTAGTTAAAAATCTGCTGGACAGAGATGAAAAAAAAAACTTCTTACATTAAACTTAAAAAAAAAGCTACTAAAAAATGAAGAGTTTCCTCAGAACTATTGATGTTCTGGTTTAACAAAAAAAATCCAGCTGCTACACAACACAACGTTACAGAAAAAAAAAAAAACTTGCTTTTTGTCTCCTTTTGTTCACTGCCTTCTGGATTACAAGAATACACACAAACAACTCTGTCACATAGTCTCTTTTTTTCGCACTCTATATACACAAAAAAAAACATTACATATATAAAAAATAAAAATTGAAAACCTAATATAACCTTCAATGTAGTTGTTCAACTCGTACTGGTTGTCAGATAATTTGCTCTCTTTTCATTAAAATCGAGACACGGGCCGTATACCAAATACATAGTAAAAACACGCAAAAATGCGTTCAACACTCAATAAGGTGGAACTCAAATTTTATCAAATCCGGCCGAGTCCTCATCGCGTCCAACTCCATTTCACAGATTGGCGATCGACGATTTTAACATTCAACTGTGCAGAATGCGGATAAACTTGAATCTGTGTGACTGCGATGTTGATGGGGCACTTATCGCATCGTGGTCAATTTAACTTAGTCTGCAGGCGGTTTGGGTAATATGCTTAAGATATTGCACATGCGATATGTGATAGCGATATCACATCGCAAGTGAAACAACACATCTTTGCGGCTACGGTGGGAAACTTTAAAATGTTGTGAAGTGCGAGTTCGGAATTTTGTGGTTGGTGTCGTGGTTTAAACAGAGGGATGGCAACACGATTATTCAATGCTGAGACAAGCCTACGGCCTTGAACCAAAAACATAAACTTGCAAGTTCATTAAACGTAGAATTTAAGTTGCAGGCTCGATCGTGTGTAAAAAAAATCTCCTACACTTTTGTCCTTTATCCTCCTGCACACTTCAGTTGCAGTTTAATATTTCAGCACTCCCCCTTAAACTCAACTACTAGGTTTTCTTCCACACCCAAACACTTTCTGAAATAATTAAAAATTTTCTTCCCCAATGGTTTTGTCAAAATGTCTTCAAACTGCTCCTCTGTTCTTCAATTTTTCAAAATAATTTCACCATTGTTCACTAGCTCTCTGATGTAGTGATACATGGCATCAATGTGTTTTGTTCTTTTGTGAAACACTGAATTCTTTGACAATGCTATAGCTGAGCTATTGCCACAATAAATTGTTGTGCCTTTTACTTGTTCATGACACAAACTCCTCAACATTATTCTCATCCAAACTGCTTGACATGCTGCTTCTGTAGCTACCACATACTCTGCCTCTACTGTAGATAAAGCCACAATTGGCTGTTTTTTGGAAGCCCATGAAATGGCTCCTGAACCCATATGAAAAACATAACCAGAGGTGCTTTTCCGGTTATCTATACTTCCAGCCCAATCACTGTCAATATAACCAATCAAATCAGAATTTTCTAAAGTAGTACATAAAATTCCATACCTCTTTGTTCCTTTCACATACCTCAGAATATTTTTTGCTACTTGCCAATGTGCCTCCTTTGGCCTTTCCATAAATCTGGAAATTAAACTTACAGCATGCATAATATCAGACCTAGTTGCAGTCAAATACATGACGCTGCCAACTATGCTCTTGTACAAACTTAGATCAAAATCATTGTTGTTGTCCTCTTTGTTGAGTTTCAATCCCATCACTGTAGGAGTAATTGCTGCCTTGCAATCCTGCATGTTAAATCTTTCCAAAAATTCATTTACACATTTGGCTTGAGAGATAAAAATCTTATTTTCATTTTTCTCTACTTCTATTCCTAACAAGTATTTCAGAAATTCCATATCAGTCATCTCCAATGCATCCTTCATGACTGATTTAAAATTCTCAATGAGGTAAGCATCATTACCTTTAAAGATCACATCATCAACATACAAAACAACAATGAGCATATTACCATCTTTATCCTTGATGTATAATGTGGGTTCTCCTTCACATTTCTCAAACCCTTTTTCCAGTAGATAGGCATCTATCCTACTATACCATGCTCTTGGTGCTTGTTTCAGCCCATAAAGAGATTTCTTCAATCTGCAAACTTTGTTCTCTTGGCCTTCTTTCTCATAGCCCAGAGGTTTTTCAACATAAACCTCTTCCATCAATACTCCATTTAGGAATGTTGATTTCACATCCATTTGGTAAACCTTCCACTTGTGTTGTGCTGCTATGGATACATTGCTCTCATTGTTTCCATTCTTGCAAATGGTGCAAAAGTTTCCTCATAATCTCTTCCATGTTGCTGCTTGTAGCCTTTGACAACAAGTCTGGCTTTGTGCTTTTCAATCTTAACTTCAGCATTTCTTTTGGTCTTGTAAACCTATTTAAATCCAATAACTTCTTTTCCTTTTGGAAGATCAACCAATTCCCATGTTTTATTTTTCTCTATTGCATTCATTTCTTCATCCATAACATATGTCCATTTCTTATCTTTTATAGCTTCTTCAAAATGAATAGGATCATTTACATGAAAATACAATACAAATAAAGAGTTCATACCTTCATTTGCTACCTCTTGCTCATAAATATCATTCAAATTTCTGAATCTGGTTCCTCTTTCATTTGGTGTACTTGTGCTTGTAGAAGCACTCAAATCTGCTCCTTGTGGTGTTCTTGGAGAAGCACTGTTATCACTTCTCAAGGGTGTTCTCATACCTGCTTGTGGTGTCCCTTGCTATCCTTGTGTTGGTGGAGGTGGTGCTGTTAATGAGGTGTTCCTTTCAGCCATTTCTTCCTCATCATCATCATGAGACAAACAGCCCTTCATATTGACTGTTTTCTCAATGCTTCCATCCCAAGCTTCTTCCTCAATGAACTGAACATCTATGCTTATAACAAATTTATTGGTGGATGGGTTATACAATCTATATGCCCTGGATTCTTCACTGTATCCAATAAAAATGCACTTATCCCCCTTACTGTCCAACTTCTTCCTTAGTTGATTTGGAATGTGTGCATAAGCCACACAACCAAAAACTCTCATGTGGGTGACACCATGTTTTATGCCACTCCATGCTTCTTCCGAAACTCTGTTCATTACTACTTTGGTTGGACATCTATTCAAGATGTATGTTGCACAATGTACAACTTTAACCCAATATTCATTTGGAAAATTTTTTGCCTTCAGCATACTTCTTACCATGTCCATGATGGTTCTATTTTTCCTTTCAGCAACTCCATTTTGCTGCAGTGTATACCTTGCTATAAATTTCTTATGAATTCCATTTTCTCTGCAAAAACGCAGAAATTCTTTTGAGATATACTCACCTCCTCTATCAGTTATTAAAACTTTTATGTGCTGCCCACTTTGGTTCTCTGCAAGATCCTTAAAGTGGCAGAATTTCTCAAACACTTCACTTTTATATTTCAAGAAATAAACCCAATTTTTCCTTGTGTAATCATCAATAAAAGTCAGCATATACTGGCTTCTTTCTAGTGATGGTGTTTGCATTGTTCTACACAAATCTGAATGGAAAATTTCTAAGGGTGATTTTGCCCTTATGCTCTCCCTGATGGAAAGTTTTCTCTGTGTTGTTTGCCCAAGATGCAGCCTTCACCTAGACTGTCCGGTTTCTCAATCAATGGTAATCTATTTACCATTCCTTTCCTATGCAACAAATTCAGACCTCCAAAGTTGAGATGTCCAAATCTCAAGTTCCATAACCAATTTTCATCTTTTGCTTCTCTTTAGAATGTCTCTTGTGTTACTGCTGCCATTTCATCTCCTTTCTTCAAATCTTCTCTCATCTTGAGAGGGAACATTCTGTTCCTTGTCATATTCACTTGTGCAATGCATTTCTTGCTTGGTGGTTTATCCATGATGGTTCATACATCATTTTCAAAGAAAACATTGTACCCCTTTTGGATGAGCTGTCCAATGTTCAAGAGGTTACACTTCATACCAGGCACATAGTAAACATTTGTTATGGATCTTCCTTCTCCCGTCTTTGTCAAAACACTTACTCAGCCTTTTCCCATGACAAAAACCTTACTGTCTATCCCCAATGTTACTTGAGACATTACATTTTCATCTAACATGGAAAACATGGCAATGTTTCTAGTCATATGGCTGCTACATCCTGAATCTAGAAACCATATATCTTCATTCTTCTCCTCAACCATATTACATGCTAAATGCAATTTTTCTTGACTGATATTTTTCTTAGTAAAATTTGCACTGGGTCTATTACCCATGTCACTCTGTTTCTTCCTACATTCATTGGCATAATGCCCATAATTCTTACAGTAATGACATTGGACTTGGGATTTATCATATCTTTGTCCATGTGCTTGATTTTGTCCACCTAGCTGGTTGCTCCCTTGGCCTTGGTTCTGATTTTGATTTTGCCCCTTCCATTTGCAGGGTTGTTTCTTCCTCCTTTGTTTTGGCTTTTGCCTCTTCCTTTTCCTCTGTAGTTTCCTCTTCCTTGACATCTTCCTCTTCCAAAGGACATTTGGGTATTGAAGGCATGCTCCAAAGATGATTTTTTTGTTCTTCCCAATCTTTGTTCATGATTCATCAGTGATACGTGAAGCTCATCAATTGTAAACTTTGTGAGATCCTTTGTCTCTTCAATGGTTGTGACTATCACATCAAACCTTGAGGGTAAGCTCCTCAACATTTTCTCCACTATCCTTATTTCTTCAAGTGTCTCTCCATGAGACCTTATTTGGGTGACCATCCCAATCACATGTGTGAAGAATGAGTCTCTGGACTGCACTCTTTTACAACAAAACAAAACTCTATTTTTGAGAAACACCAGGACTTTTGCTGAGCCTTCACACTGCTGGAGAACTGCTCCAACAAACTCCTTCCTTCAGCTTCTTTGACACTCCTTCAAAGAGCCTGGACTAGCTCTGATACCATGTTGTAATTTCTGAATATTCCAAAACACACAAAGAGAAAAAAATCTATCCTCTTAACACAGAGAACTCAATTAAAATTTTGCTGGACAGAGATGAAAAAAAAAACTTCTTACATTAAACTTTAAAAAAAAATCTACTACAAAATGAAGAGTTTCCTTAGAACTGTTGATGTTCTGGTTTTACAAAAAAAAATCCAGCTGCTACACAACACAACGTTACAGAAAAAGAAAAAAGAAAAAAAAAACTTGTTTTTTGTCTCCTTTTGTTTTCTGCCTTCTGGGTTATAAAAATACACACATACAACTCTGTCACATAGTCTCTTTTTTTCGCACTCTATCTACACAAAAAAAACATTACGTATATAATAAAAAATAGAAAAACTAATCTAATCTTTAATGAGGTTGTTCAATCATGTACTTGGGTCAACAAACAGATGCATTTATTCATTAAAATCGAGACGTAGGCCATATACCAAATACACAATAAAAACACGCAAAAACGAATTCAACACTAAATAAGGAAGAACTCAAATTTTATCAAATCTGGCTGAGTCCTCATCACATCCAACTCCATTTCACATATCGGTGATCGGCGATTTTAACATTCAACTATGCGGAATGCGGATAAACTTGAATCTGTACGACTGCGATGTTGATGTGGCACTTATCGCATCGCGGTCCATCTAAATTAGTTTGTGGGCGGTTCAGGTAACAGGCTTAAGATATTGCGCATGCGATATGCGATAGCGATATCGCATCGCAAGTGAAACAACATAACTTTGTGGTTGCGGTGGGAATCTTTAAAATGTTGCGAAGTGCAAGTTCAACATTTTCTGGTTGGTGTGGTATTAATGGTGGTTGGTGCCGTGGTTTAAACAGAGGGATGGCGGCACGGTTCTTCAATGCTGAGACAGGCCTACGGCCTTGAACCAAAAACATAAACTTGCAGGTTCATTAAACGCAGAATTTAAGTTGTAGGCTCGATGGTGTGTAAACAAAATCTCCTATGTTGTTGTCGTTTGTCCTCCTGCACGCTTCAGTTGTAGTTTAATATTTCAACAGTGGAGGTCAAGGTTGTGGGGATTGTGGGCATCGGTGGGATTGGAAAGACGATGTTGGCCAAAGAACTTTTCAATCGTAAAAAGTCAAATTATGATAGATCCTGCTTTCTATTTGATGTGAGGGAAAATGCAAATAGAATGTCTCTAAAAAATTTACAAACCAAACTTATTAAGGTTTTGAAGGATAGAGATATCAAAATTGGGAGGTGGGAATAAGGTGTGGAGATACTTAAAAAGAATCTCTCAACTTGTGAGGCGTTCATAATATTAGATGATACAGGTCATGTAAATCAACTGGATCCTTTTTTGCCAATTAAGCAAGTCCTTCACCCCAAGAGCTTGATTTTGGTTACGTCTAGGGACAAGCATATCCTTAGAAGTGCAGGAATTGCAGAGTCGTCAATATATCAGTTACCAGGCCTCAATATAACACACTCCCAAGAGCTTTTTTGCTTGCATGCCTTTTTCCAGCCATACCCACTACCAGGTTTTGAAAATCTTGTACATGGGTTTTGAAAGGCATGCCATGGTTTACCTCTATCATTGAAAGTATTTGGGGCACTTGTTTGTGGATAGGACAAGCTTTACTGGGAAGAGCAACTGAATGGAATTCACCAAACATTACCTAAAGAGATACAAAAAAGTCTTAAAATTAGTTATGACTCTCTCAATCACAAGGAATGGCAAATAATTTTAGATATCGCCTGTTTTTCGATAGGAAAAAATAAGGATACATGTGTAAGAATATGGAGGAGTTTAGGATGGAAGGGTTTGGTAGGGTTTCAAAATCTGCTCAACAAGTGTCTTGTCGAGTTGGACGATGAAAATATAATAAGAATGCATGATCACCTCATAGATTTGGGAAGAGCTATTGCGGATTGCCCAGAATTATTGCCGCATCGTCTTTGGCAACCCATAAAAAATCTTCATCATCTTCATGATTTGTTACAACAATCATCCTCTGTAACTGTTTGACCTGCCATCCTAACCTTTGAATGTGTAAAGAACTTCAGGTATTTTTTATTCAAAGCAGTGAGCCACACAATATGTTAATAATAGTTTATTCTTTTCAAAGCACAGACAGGTGATAATAGAAGTGCACAGATTTGTTATGGCTCCTTGGTACACCTTTATTTTGGATGGGGAGGAGGAAGAGGAAGTGTTCCATTCAGAATTAGAATTTCCGTTGAATACAAGTTCCAGTCAAGAGGTGTGCGGAATTAGGAAATTGTAACTTCTTGAAGCTGAAGGCGACTTTGAAAGCATCTTGACTTCTGTGCAGTCACCAAAACTCATATGGCTCCGTTGGAATGCTTCGATCTACTCATCACTTCCTTCTTGGATTCCAATGCACGATTTAAGAGTTTTAGAAGTGTTCGGTTGGGAATTGAACACATTGTGGCAATCTCGATCTGAGGTACGTAGATATAGATGCAGCAATTTGCAGAACGAGAATCCTCCTATCTTTTGTATTTCTCATATAATCGAAATGTGCATAACATTGCAGGCACCTGTCCAGTTGTGGGAATTAAATATTGAAGCACAACTTTTCAAGTTTCCAAAGTCATTAAGGTTTCTGAAGCACCTGGAAAAGATTGTACTGAATTGCCAGTGATTGTTGACATACCCAGATCTAGCAATGCTACTAGAAGAATTTTGTTATCTCAGCTCCTTGACATATCAAACCCTCATAGGGTGCCAAAAATTGCAGTTTCTTCCAAATTTCTTTGGGAATCTGATAAATCTCCAACACGCCAATCTTTCTAAGTGCAGCAATTTGGAGATGCTTCCAAATTATTTTAGGAATCTAACAACTCTCCAACATATCAATCTCACACTCTGCGGACGTTTGAAGATGCTTCCAGATTCCTTCCAAAATCTAAGAAATCTCCAAACCATGAATCTGACATTGTGCAAAATTTTGAAGATGCTTCCAAGTTCCTTTGGAAATTTAAAAAATTTTCAATACATCAATCTTTCTCGGTGTAAGAGTCTGGAAATACTTCCAAGTTTTCAGGGAAATCTATTGCAACTTAGACATCTACATTTGAGTTATTGTTTGAATTTGACTCTTTCCATAGTTGGAGATATCACCACTCTTGAATGTTTAGATCTATCAGGTTGCCTCCAAATGGAGTTATTTCCTTCCTAGGTTGGAAGTCAACAGTCTTTGAAAAAGTTAAATTTGTTCCGTACAAACATCAAAGATTTACCTAGTACTATTGTATGCCTGAGCAATTTGGAACTTTTGATGTTAGGAAGCCCTTTGTTGGGAGCGTTGCCATATTTGATCAGAAACCTAACTGGATTGAAGGAATTGTGGCTCCATGGATGCCCGCAACTGAAATGTTTGCCAGATTCAGTTTGCATGTTGAGTCAGTTGACAAGGTTGAAAATAACGGAGTGTGGAATACAATAATTACCACCATATCTCATGAACATGAAGAGTCTTGAATTATTAAAGGCCACCAGAAGTCCTCTTCGACAACTACCATTCCAAAGGGTTAAAGGAGAAACAGAATAATTGTTCACTAGTTCACAGAGAATTAAAAAAATGGAGAGTAAATTCGATTCTCCCATTGATATAGTCATGATGCAGTTCAAGGAGTTGGAGTTGTGCTGTACAGAAATAACGGAGGTATCCTTTTCTAAAGGTATATGTCCCAACCTTCAAATTCTCAGAATAAAGGGTGTAAGAAATTGGTGGAGATTGGAGCATTGCCAACAACACTAATAAATCTCGATTTAAGGGGTTGTCGTGCATTGGATGAAATAAGAGGGCTATGTGGTCTTGCAAAACTTGAAGAGCTGGACATAAGAGGGTGTAATAATATTAAATTAGAGGGGCTGAAAGGTGTCAAAACTTTGATATCTTCGAGGAGATTTCGGACTTCTGTATGGCACGACCTGAAAAGCAGGCCAACTTTTCCCCAATCGACGACAGTGTGCACAGATGATTTTGGTGATTATGATCATGACATATATGAGTATTACCAGCCTAGATCCATCTTAACTCCGGATCTATCAAGCGCCGAGAGGGATCAAATCTCTCAAGGTGAAAACCTCTTTTTTTGAGTGCAAAACTTGAGCAAAGGTTTTCACCTCGAGAGATTTGATCCCTCTCGGCACTTGATAGATCCGGAGTTAAGATGGATCTAGGCTGGTTTCAGTCGTGTACGACCAAGGAAAATCTATCAATAATATGAGGAACATATGCTTAATTTGATCAATAATATGTAAATACATCTAATATTAACATAACCATTTTAAATATGTTAAGTATGTCTGAGATTTATTGAGTCATTTTAATTTTAAATTTGATTAGTTACCTCAGTTTGTTGAGATGATAAATACTGTAAAATAACTTCAATGATGAAATAAAATTTTGAATGCAAAGTGACAATGTAATAATATTGAATGATAGAAACTGTGAATAATAAGAATGTAGTCAATTATGAATAGTCTTCATTGTGATCGATTTCAAACTATTTTCTTCTACTATTATTATTTTCACCCATGTTAGTTTTGTCATATTTTCATATTGGTTATTTGAAAGGGACAGTTGGAATCGTAAACCATTTAAATATTTAGCTCGATCTATTGTAGTAAACATCATACCTTGTCTCTCTTGCTCTCTAATATTAATAGGTTGAATTACTATAACACAAAAATCAATGTACATTGTCAATAATTTTTTGTGCTTACACTGACATCGTTGCACACACACTATTAATCCAATGACTTTAAAATTAATGTACCATCATACATCCAATTACATAAAATTAGAAATCAACATATACACTAAAATCAATGCAACTAATGCAAGAAATCAAATAATAATAGAAAACAACATCAACACTAAAATCAATGCGTCTAATGCAAGTAATCAGATATGATTAGAAATCAACATCTACACTCAAATAAATGAGTCTAGTGCAAGTAGGAAAATAGGATTTAAAACCAACATCTACACTAAAATCAATGCATCTAGTGCAAGAAATCAAATAGGATTAGAAATCACCATCTACACTAAAATAAATGCATTTAGTGCAAGAAATCAAATAGGACTATAAATCATCTACATTTAAATCAATGCATTTAGTTAAATAATCTACATTTAAATCAATGCATTTAGTGAAAGCAATCAAATATAATTAGAAATCAACATCTACATTGAAGTTAATGTATCTAGTGCAAGCAATCAAATAAGATTAGAAATCACCATCTACACTGAAAACAAAGCATTTAGTGAAAGAAATCAAATAGGATTAGAAATAACCATCTACACTGAAATCAATGCACTCAGTGCAATCAATCAAATAGGATTAAAAATAATCTACATTGAAATCAATTCATCTAGTGCAAGAAATCAAATATAACGAAAAATCAAAATCTACATTAAAATTATTACATCTAGTGAAATCAATCAAATAGGATTAGAAATCATCATCTACACTGAAATTAATGCATTTAGTGTAAGAAATCAAATAGGATTAGAAATCATGTACATTAAAATCAATACATCTAGTGTAAGTAATCAAATATCATTAGAAATCAACACCTATACCAAAATCAATTCATCTCATGCAAGAAATCAAATAGTATTAGAAATCACCATCTACATTGAAATCAATGCATCTACGGCAAGAAATCTTCTTCCCTCTCTCTCCCATATATATCTATATACCCCTTCATCTCTCCTTTTTCTCTTTATCTCACCCCACCAAACACACACTCTCTCTCACTCCATATCTATCAATTTCCTTGTCCCTACCTCCTTCTCTCCATCTATCTTTTTTTCTCTTCACCTTACATCTATATCTATATCTCACTCTATCTCTCTATATCAAATCCAAAACATAAACTCTCTTTCTCCAATCTATCTATCGATTTATCACTCCCTCCTCCTCCTCCTCTCTCTCTCTCTCTCTCTCTCTCTCTCTTTTCCCCTTCCTTTTCTCTCTCTCGCTTCTATGTCTCTTCCTTCCTACTACCCTTTCTCCCTCTCTCTCCATCTTATTTATCACTCCCTCTCTGTCTCTCTCCATCTTTCACCCTCTATGTCTTTATTCTTACCTCCCCGTCTATCCCTCTCCATATTGATATCTCTTTCCCTATCTCTCTTCACTCTCTCTCTTCCTTTCTCTTCCCCCTCACTCTCTCTCTATCTTCACCTTCCAACTTTGTTACCATATGCCTCTCTCTCTCTCCTTCTCTCCCCCCTTCTCTCCATATCTCCTTATTTTTCTCTTTATCTCACCCCAAAACATACACACTCCCTCTTCATCTCTCCCTTGTCACTCCCCCTCTCTCTCCACTACTCACTCTTTGTGTATTTCTTCTTCCCTCCCTCTCTCCTCATCTAGCTCCATCTCTCAATTCCTCCCTCTCTTCCCCTCCAAATCCATATTTCTATACCTCCCTCTCTCCCTCCCCCTCTCTCTCTCCCTCTCTCCTCCTCTCTTTCAAGTCCCCTCTCTTTTCCTTCCTCTCTCTCCCTTTCTCTCCCACCTCCCTTTCTCTTCCCCCATCTCTCTCTCTCTCCATATCTCAATATATCCTTCTCTCCCCCTCCAAATCCATATTTCTATCCCTCCCTCTCTCCTCCCCTCTCTCCTCCTCTCTTTCAAGTCCCCTCTCTTTTCCTTCCTCTCTCTCCCTTTATCTCCTACCTCCCTTTCTCTTCCCCCATCTCTCTCTCTCTCTCTCTCTCTCTCTCTCTCTCTCTCTCCTACAATCCTCTCTTCCCCCATCACTCTCTTCCTCTCTCTCATCATTCCTCTCTCATGTCCTTATATTTGAACCCCCAACTCTCTTTCTTTCTCTCTCTCTCTGTCCTCCAATCCTCTCTCTTCCCCCATCGCTCTATCTCACTCTCCAACTATCTTACTATTTCTCTCCCTTTATCCTTCTCTCCCCCCTTGTCTCCATCACTCCCCCTTTCTCCTTCTCTCCCCCCTTGTTTCCATCACTCCTATGTATCTTTATCTCACCCATAAGCATACACACTCTCTCTCCATATCTCCCTTGTCACTCCCTCTCTATGTATTTCTTCTTCCTTTCCTCGCTCCGCCTCCAACTCCATCTCTCTATCCCTCCTTCTCTCCTCCTCCTCTCATCCTTTCTCTCTCTCCCTTTCTCTCCTACCTCCCTCTCCCTTCCCCCTTCTTTCTCTCTCTCTCACTCTCTACCCTCCAATCCTCTCTCCTTCTCCCTCCCTCTCTCCTTATCTCTCTCCCCCCTCCATCTTTATGTCTCCCTCTCCCTCTCTTACCCTTCTCTAACTCTCTCACTCTTCTCACTCTCTCTCTCTTCATTCCTCTTCTCCCTTCTCCTTCAATTTATCCCCATATCTCCCTTGTCACTCCCCCTATTTCTCCACCTCTATCATATATCATGATATATTAATATATATTACAATATAATAAATTTAATATTGTATTAATATAAACATATTAAATTTAATAATATTAATATTTTAATATTAATGTTAGGGTTAATAATGTTTTTTTTGGCATGGTATTAATAATAATTTGGTCCATGGTATTTGACCCTTATACTTCATATATAATTAGATGTTGATTTCTAATCGTATTTGATATATTTTTATTTATTTACCTTACCTCTTTATACCTCTTTTATATTTATTTATTTACCATACCTCTTTTATAAATATTTTATTTGGCCCATGGTATTTTCCCATGGTATTATTAATAATTGGTCCCATGGTATTTGGCCCATGGTATTATTAATAATTTGTCTCATAGGCTTCACCTAAATAAAACTTTTTTTGAGTTTTTGTAAATATAGGGTGGTTTATTGAGTAAATATAAAAATCAATTTTATTTATTTACCATACTTATGGTTTATTTATGTTTTACTTATTTATCATATTTGATTTATTTACCATGTCTCTTTTTTGACTGTTAGTAAACCTCTTCATACTTTAAGTCTATATCGTTTAAATTTATTTTTAATGAATTTTTAATTGTTCATTTATATGTTTATGTAAGTTATTATTCAAGCCGACATTTTTTTTGGCTTCCGACATACTTACACATCGGGGTCATATTGGGTTGTAGAATGCGCCTCTCGGCGCAATGATGATGATTATTTTGTTGAAAACAAATCGTTCCGGTTTTGCCGGGATTGAAAGAATGGAAAGAAATTTTGGAATATCATTTTTGGATCCCTTCATTTTGATGTTTAAAAAATGGACCTAGGTTAACTGTTTTGCATGTTAGAGGTTTTTGGATACTTATTTTAGGAATATGTTGAAATCATTGTGAATTTTAAACAAATTGAATCTTTTTATACCATTTAAATATCTCCAGAAAATTTCAAAATTATAAATTTTGAAAAATAGATTTTAAACCCATAAAAATATGATCTGAATAAAAATGGTTTTACTAAATTTTAATTAAAAAATTCTAAAAGTAAAATTGACATACGTCTTAAAAACAACTTTTTTGGTATTTCTTAACTCACTACAATGTAAACGGGTTTTAAGACAATTTTTAGGTAAATTATCTTAACTTGAGAGAAAAAAGAAAATTTGTGTATTGTGTTAAATATTGTTTACAAACGAGTGTCTAAAATTAAATTGTGTTAAAATATTGTCTCTATAAAGACAATATATAAGACAAGCATCTCTATAAAGACAATATATAACACAAACATTTTTCACAATTCTATTTTTGTCTCTCCATAGACAGTTTCATTTTTGTCTCTCTAGAGACAATAGTTGGGATTAAAGACATATTGTCTTTTAAGAGACAATCTCTTTGATCCTAATTATTGTCTATGGAGACAATAAAAAATTACATTAAAAAATAATATCACTTTTCTTTTTAGAGACAATATAAAATAATGAATCTAGAAAAATGTCCCACCATTGAAATAAATCAATATTAAAAATAAACTACAATATCATTGATTAATTCATATTAGGACAGAGTGGAATCGAACCACTGACCTCTTCCTTACCTCTTCCTTATAAGGCAGGTGGTCTTCCATTGAGCTAGCACCCTTTAAAGAATTATGTAAGAGTTATGGTAGTCCTTGAAATTGCATACATAGACATTGATTTTAAAAAAATGCACGACACAAAATGGCGTAATCTTTGTAAAATCTAAAATCACTCAACCCCTATTTTTAACTTGATAAAATAACTCAATGGATTTAGCTCAATGTCACTTGTGCCTGAAATCCATCAGTAGCAACAACTAATGCACACCTATCAATCTGCATATAATAACAAGGGAAGTTGTGAGGTAGAATGTCCCTACCAAATAAATGTAAACGCAAATTTTTGATCTCAAACTGGAATCCAATCGAATCAGCGGCAGAGTCACCTCTGCAATACTAATTTCAATACCGAATTCATAGGACCATTGAACAGACATTGATCATAGTTGTAGCCCTACGAAGAAAATGAAGAAATAATCCATTGAAGTTTCTTTCTTATTGCTCTTTCAATCCTTCTTAATGCCTTGTCAAACTATGCTCGAACCTAGAGAACATATCCATATGTCCAATGTCCTATATTAGTTCAGGTCGAAAATACAATATTATTTTTAAAAATATATTTTCAAAAATCAAAATCATATGATAAAAGTAGAAACTACCTTTAAAAAATATGATAATAATAAAAATAATAAAATAAGAACCCTTGAGTATGTGTTTCTTTTAAAAGCTTGGCGTACCACCTTGTGGAGACTGCAAACTTCTTCGACTGTGTTAGAGAGGTGCTTCATGTGATTGCATGACCACATAATTGGCTACTTGGTTTACTTGATTGGCATGGATCTCTGCAAACTTCGACTCTGTCACAAAGGTGCTTCATGTGATTGCATGACCACATAATTGGCTACTTGGTTTACATGATTGGCATGGATCAATGTCTTGTTCAACCAAATGTACAACTTTTATCCAAGACTCTTAAATCAGACAGAAGCGTAGTTAATGGTCAAGGCAAAGGTGAAATGCGTTTACCATTTTAAAGGAAGAGATTCAATTGTTTCAACTGCAAATTTTGTAAAGTATTTCCAAACACTAAGACTCGATATAAAATTTCTTTAAAAAAGAGACGACATCCTGAAAAGTAGTGATATAAAATTATTACCTACCTGATCCCAGGCCTCGCCCATATCACTTTGGCAAGTTACCAAGTTTCCATGATTTAAATAAAAAAAAAGATGTTTCTCTAAATCTAGCAGAAATCAGGGTCCTCTCTGATCATGCACTTGTCATCCTAAGCGAATGTGTTCTTCCATATATCTGAAAGGTATGTTACAACCTATTGTTCAAATTCCGCTTTCATTTTAGTTGTGGATTCTTCACCTACAAAAGATAGAAAAAGACCAAAGTCATAAGTGCCAAGTGGTATCTACATGCTCCAGCTGTGGTGTCTACATGTTGTTGTTGTCTATGGGAGAATCAACTACTGATGTTTTGAGCAATTGATGACTATTGATGTTTTGAGCATGTAGGTGCTTGAAGATGTTTGCCTATCGATCTAGTTAAGATGCTCGCTCCTACGCCTTTGATGATGCTAGATTTGATGCCTCTGCCTTAGTCTTAGCCACCGGTCCTAGTGCTATTTCAACTGGATGTGATCTTGGCTATGTGGGGAGCATATACGTCCTCCATCCTTCGGCTTTCAGGTAGGCACATGAGCCACCTTCCACTCGAACCATCAGGGTCATAGAACACACTCGAGGTAAGATTGTTATTCTTGAACCAGAAAACTAATTAGCACCAACCGACCTCTCTGTGGCCTCAGATTTTGATAACTTTGCTTGCCATGGTCGTAAGCACCCTAGTTGTCCTAGAGATCTAACCCTACGCTAATGATAGTAAACGCATGCAGAAAAAGCTTCAAATAGAAAAGCTAACCAAGTGGAACTGACATAACTGAAATTTCAGCATACCTGTGCATACCTTATACTGTTTACACATGATGGTTGCTTATGCTAGACTTCAACTTAAAAAATAAAAAAAACTTCAACTTAAAAAATAAAAAAAAAACTCAGAAAATGAGTGAATTTAATTGTGTTCAATTTTAACTATTCTAATTTTCCCATTTACTTTTTTTTTTGTCTTAAACAAATGTCTTAAAAATACCCTTAATTGCTACTTCCAGTCAAGCCAACCAGCGATTATCCAACACCCCGTAAACTATGGTTAACTTCTTTTCAGGGAATATAACCTTTTGCTCAAGATGCTTTGCAAAATAGACCCCATCGACGTCTATCACAATGAAAGTGGGACATCACCAGCTCTCGAAGTTTGTCGGCATTCCTGGTACGGCGTAGAAGTCAAATTGTTTTAACTTTGCATGAATTCTTTACTTTGCGAAAAATACTCCGTTGTTTCAAATTAGTTTTATTACGTAGTAATACTTTGTTTTGTAAAAATAAAATCACAGGTAAAAATATTGGGAAAGTTATTAAAATTCACTGCATTAAATTGTTTTTTAATTAAATAATTGTCTTGTTAATTTTGGAAATTTCACATTTTAATATGATTCTATTTGGTTTTAGTTTTATTTCACATTTTTAGTTTCAAAATATTAAATTAATATGATTTGATTTGGTTTTAGTTTTGATTTTTTAATATTTAGTTTTAAGATATATATATTTTATAGATTTAAATAAATAATAATTAAAATTAAATATTATTAAAAAAATTATGAATTTATTGATATTATTTTCAAGATGGTTATATGTAATATTAACCTTTCTTTATATATTATTTTGGTTATAAAATTTTTTGAGTATTAAAATATTATCTAAAATTACTTTTAAATGATTATAAGTTAGAATGAAATAAAGGGGTTGTAGAAGGAGGGATTGTCTTTAATCTAGATGGAGATTAGGAAATAAAGTTTACTTGGGGTTTAGGTCAAAAAAGAATGAATAATCTGGCAAAACATAATGGGTTTTACCTTGGCCTTTAGTTGGCCAAAGATCAAGGCATCTCTTGCATAGCTATTCTCGGGGATTCCCTTGTCACAATTCAACACCTTTTTTCAGGCTCACTTCCAAAAAAAACCTTCTTTTCATTCTTTTCTCTAGAATTATTTTCACTCTGGAGTCACTCTCACACAAGTTATATTTTCATATCCTCTGTAGCCAAAATAAACAAGTTGATATACAAGCTAATCTTGCATGTCAACTGGAAGAAGGACAATGTAATCTTAATGGATCCTGAAGCTAGATAGTGATTCCATGATATCTAATAAATATGTTCCTAATCTCATCTCTACTACTATTATAATTGAGGGCTTAAACCAAAATAAATTTTGTGCCAAGGTGAGCGATATAAGCCTCCCATGCCTTCTCCTTTGGAAAATAGTTCAATGATCAACAGGTGGCATCGCACACAGGTTATATCAATTAAGGTGGCATCCTGGGTAAATGAAATCCATGGGAACATTTATTCAAGTCAAGTGAAGATGTTCAATTATGGACTCCTCTTCTCTCTTGCCTTCATCTTTGTACATGACTGATGACGAATCGATGGGTTGAATTTATGAAACTTAAAATGGCGTCATGTCCTGAAGCATGGGATTCTCTGCATGGAAGGAAATATTCATGACGGGTGATTTCATGCTTATGTTGAAAGAATTGCTTCAATGGGATACATATTAGTGTCTCTATGGTATTTTCTATGTCTGGAGCATTCCTCAGTCCTTCATTCATTGTGTTGAGACTCTCCTTCTAGAGTGTTGGAATCTCCCATGACCCTCTTCTTTTCATATGAACAAGTTCAAAATTTTTGGGCTCTTAGTCAATCTAAGTTTCTTATCCCCTATTGGAAGCTAATAGTATATCCGACATTGAACAATACATTAATTTGGGGGTCTTTATTTGAGGCTTTCCTCAGATAAATATTTGTGTTGTGCGATTGAAGTTATTTTTCTTTCTTGTTCATGTGATTGTGCGATCGTAATTGGTTTTCCATAATTTTTAGAATAGATTCAAGTATTTTTTTTTAGCATATTACAAGATCAGTTGAATCTATGTGGATTTTATACATGTCTATCATTAAGTCTCCATCGTTGATCATTAGGTTACATAGCTTCTTTCATAGGAACAATTTATTCACTAGGGGCTTAGACCAATATAAGCCCCTAACTTGTTCCATGAATCCTTTGTTGTACCTATAAACATTTAGTAATATTGAATATAAGAGACATAATTGCATTATTCTCCTTACCTTTTGATCCAACTTGGTCCAATATTCTTTTGGCATCCCCATTGGTGTAGAACCTAGATCCATAACAATCCATTGATGTTTGTCCACCAAAAAATATTCAATTTTTAGCTTCCACAACTCAAAACTTTCACATTAAATTTCCCAATATCTATATTTGTAATACTGACCATTTTCTTTCACTACAAGAAGTAATTCCACATATCTCCCACTGTAATAGGGTAGATCACAGGCCTAAGTAAAATTCCTTAGCCACAAAAGAATACCATTGAAGAGAAACTATTGTACTACCAAACACAAGTTTTAACCCTATGCAATTAATTGTTGCAAACATATTTTTAATAAAACATAAAATATGCAATAACAAGCATATACATTAACAAAAATATTTAATCATAGAAACGCAAACCGAGAAAACCAAAAATACTTTTCAATAGATATTATTCTTTATAGTATTAAAATACATATACATATACATATCCTATGGCATCCATAAATCACCAATTCATTTACCATGTACTATAATAGAACTACAGTTCTTTAAACAAAACTAAAAAACCATGGAAAAAGAAAACATGCATGAGACAATTGCTAAAGGAAAATAGCATGTGCTAAAACCCACCAAAAACACATGCAAAAAGATACCCAATTTTTTTCTTAGGGGGTACTACCCCCGAACCCCAACACAAGGGGATAATCATGCAAAGAATATAATTCATACCCAACAAGAGAGATAGATAGGGGAAAGAGGGAAGTGTTGGGGAAGAGAGATAGAAAGAAGGATGCATAGAGAGAGAGAGAGAGAGAGAGAGAGAGAGAGAGAGAGAGGGCTATAGGTAGAAATAGAAAGGGAGGGAAAATGACTAGCGGAGGGAGAGAGATAGAAATGGATAGCGAGATGGGTGGAGCCAGATGGAATTAAGGAAGGGGGGAGAGATAAAATGAAGGATAATGGGAGAGAGAGACAGAGAAAGGGAAAGGGAGATAAAGGAAAAAAGGGATGGATTAAAGAGAATGTGTGTTAGAGAGAACGGGGGGTGAGGTGGGGGGAGAAAGAGGGATATAGAGGGAAAAACAGAGGGGATTATAGATATAGAGGGACATGGATAGAGGCGAGGGTGAGAGAGAGAAATTTATTTACGAGGGATACATATAATGGTAGAGAGAGAGAGAGAGAGAGGAGTGGGGAGGGAGACAAAGTGGGATAGAGAGAGATGGGGAAGGAAGGGAGAGATAGAAAGAGAGATGGTAGAAGGGGAGGAGAGGGAGAGATAGGGGAAGGGGGGGAGAGAGAGAGGTATATAAGAGATATTCTATTTCATATTATGTTTTCATTGATGCCCAGGTTAATGAGAGCTTGAATAGAAGGTAAGGAAGGAAGCTCACAAATAAGTGCAAAGGAGAAGAGGAGATTGTAGAGGAGAAATGGATAATCATAAGAGGTAGAGATTTAGTCATCAACAAACATTTATATATCATAACTTGAAGTATTAACTATCTCACAAAGCATAGGATCACTAAATCCTAGTATCGAATAAGATTCACACCAGGCCGCAACCCTCTGTCACAAAGCACCAAGTTATAGCACCTAAGGGCTAAGCACCCCAGAATGTATGCCAAGTATCAAGTGCCTATTTAAATATTAAAATAAGTAGGGAAGTGCCAGTCTTAGAAACAAAAAACTATCAATTACTAATATGTGATTATTTTAATTAAGACGTGATTAGAAGATACCAGATGGGTTTAGTGATATTAAGTATATGATCATGGGGGTTTCACCGGGGGAGAAATACCCTCATGATTAGTAGATACCAAATGGGTTTAGTGATATTAAGCATATGAGCACGGGGGCTTCACAGGGGGAGCAGTACCCTACCACGTGCATTCATGTTGGGGGATATATATTGAGGAAAATGACATAATATATTGAGCATATAATAGGGGGTAAAGGGTTTCTATATTGGCAAGTATAAAAAATGGAGCTCAAAGTTAATGAAAAAATATAAAGTGGTTTAAAAAATGTTAATGAAAAAATGGATACCTTTTAGATTTAGTGAAAGTAGGGGCTTTGTAAATTAGGAATGTGTATTTGGTTCATATTGGTTTGGGTTTAAATAATGTGATTTTTAGAGGTATTTTCCAATACCATGTAGTCAAATTAGGGGCATTTTTTAGTATGCCATGAACACATGTGATATCTCACAGGTTCATTGAGTGAAGGCCACATGCATATGAGGCACTAGATGTTTTGTTTTTTAAGCATCCCAGTATGATATGAGAATAAATATCATGTGATGCAACAATGAATAAATATAAGGCACTAGAGAGTTACTAGTTTTACTAGCGAGATAAATATTTCCTTACCAGCTTGACCATCTAGAGAGTACATGTCTTTCTCTTGAATCCATGATCTTCTGTGATGTAGTGATGTAAAACATGCATGACATGGATGAAAACTGCCTTCATTTTGAGATTTGAAGTTTGTGGATATATGGTTTTATTTTAGCATATATATGTAATTTTAGGACCGCTATAATTCTAATTTTTTTTAAAAGGGTGTTAGCTCAATGAAAGAGCACCTGCCTTATAAGAAGAAGGTTGGAGGTTTGATTCCACTGTGCCCTAACATGAGTTAATGAATGATATTGTAGTTTATTTTTAATTAAATACCTTTTATATTGATTTATTTCAATGGTAAGATATTTTTTTGGATTCATTTTTTATAGTCTTTAAAGAGAAAAAGTTGTATTGTATTGTCTTTAAATATATATTTTTATTGTCTCTAGTGAGACAAAATGTCATTAATCTCAACTATTGTCTCTAGGGAGACAAGAAATTGTCTCCTAAGAGACAATAATGTTGGTGTTATGTATTGTGTTTAGGGACAATTTTTTAAGATGATAATAATTTGAGACACCCGCTCAAAGACAATATTTAAGACAATATGACAAAGGAAATTGTATATTTAAAACAATATGACAAAGGAAATTGTCTCGAGAAAGAGAACTGAAATTGTCTCCTAAAAGCAATAATATTTCTGTTATATATTATCTTTATAGAAACAATTTTTTAAAACACCAGTAAATTTAATTCTTTAAAAACTAATTTATAAAAACAATTTAATTATTTAAGACAATATACAAATTTTCTTTTGTTTCAAGTTCAGTTAGAACAGTGCATCGGTTTTGTCTATTATCGATAATGACTTGGACTGTAGATGCGTGATGCAACTTCCTCGTAATAACATGGTGTCACTCCAAGGTTTACCATCTATCAATCTCGGCTTTGTCTGTTATCGATAAAGACATGGACCATAGATACTGGCTGCCTGTGCGCATTTATGTCATTCTGATCCTTAGTTCTACCCATCAAATTCCAAATCCAATTCCCATGGCAGATCAACTAACCTCCCAGTGTCAAAACGCTGCCGCTGCTTCTTCCTTCACGCCCCCGCCCCCTTTTTCTGCATCCACTTCTTATCACCATTACCACGTTTTCATCAACCATCGTGGGCCTGATGTGAAAAGCACCTTCGCCAGCACTCTGTACCGTCGCCTCATTTCCCATGGATTGCAAGTCTTCCTGGACAAGCCCGAACTGCAGGCTGGACACAATATTACGTCTCAGATAGAAGCTGCTATTCGAGTAGCCTCTGTCCATATAGCCATCTTGTCTCCGACCTATGCCGAATCCAAGTGGTGCCTGGATGAGTTGGTTCTCATGGTGGAGTCCAAAGCAATTATTTTTCCCGTCTTCTATAAGTTAGTTGTTGGAATTTAATTTCCAACTGCCCAGAGAAGTCTGCAGGACAGAAGTTAATGAGAAAGGATTGAACGGCGGCGAAGTTAAGCTTGATGTGAATTTAGACATCCGCGAATTGAATGCAGGAGCATTGGAAGAGCTGCATCTTATCTGCAGCAACAACCAGCATTAAAACCTTCACCAAACAAATTAAACTCAGAAATTTTACCGCCATATTGAAAGGGCCACGTGGAGAAAAAATATTAAGATGCCGCCGATTTTGTTGGTGGATACATTATAAAAATCCGAACCAATTTTTACCGGGTAAATTCTGTGAGAGTCGCATCACACATTGGGCCTACGTCAGCATTTGATTTTGGAACGCGAAGAGCATTTGCAAAAGAGTTTGATTTACTTTTTGAAATCCGTAAAGCCTCATAAAGTTTTTTTTAAAGACCTTCGGTAAAATTTATTTTTACTAAGGTTAATATATATTATAAATGTTTTTAACATTTATAATATATATATGTAATGTTTTATTTTTAATGTTATGTTCTGGAAAGTTCAAAAGGCCCCAAAAGCCAAAACAAACAAAAGGGTCGTGAATGTAATTTTTATTTACTGTGTAATTTTTTTTTATTAAAATTTTTATTACACAGTGGTGTATAAAAGGGAAAAAGAAAAATTGTAAGTTTAGAAGTTTTTACACACAGCATAGTGTGAAATGAGTGAATGCACAGTAGTGCGAAAGTGGAAACAACCAACAGAGGCAGAAGTGCAGAGCACAGGGTGATTTTTTTTGAAAGACAGAGAAGAGTGATTTGGACACTGCGTGTGAAGCAGTTCCATCTTTTGTAATCTTCCAGCAGTGGAAAGTTATCAGACTGTAACAGATTTTTATTTTTAATGAAATAGAATTTTTTTTTGTGCAACCTCTGTCTACCAGCAAGCAAATTTTGTTTGTATTTCTCTGTGTTAAAAGGAGGGGAATTTCTATTCTCCTGTGTGTTTGGAATATTCAGAAATTCCAACATGGTATCAAAGCTAGTTTAGGCTTTTTGAAGGTTTCAAAGAAGCTGAAGAAGAAGACTTGTTGCAGTGATTTCTCCAGCAGAGTGAAAAAGCTCAACAGAGGTCAAAGTTCAGGTATTTCTCAAAGATAACAGAGTTGGTTTTTTGTCTAACAGATTTTGTTCTTTCAGAGAAGGAAAGACAGTTTGTTAAGTTTAGAGTTCGGTTTAAAAGAAATGGTTGGACCGAGTACTGGAGTGAGCATTGGAAATGTTTAGCTTCCACAATTTAATGGAAAGAATTATGATTATTGGGCCATTACCATGAGCGCCCTGTTTGTCTCACAAGACCTATGGGAATTTGTAGAAGATGGTTTTGTTAGACAGGCAGTGAGCTGACTTTTAATTTTAACAAGCGAAGGATTTATTGAAGAACAATAGAAAGAAGGATGCTAAGGCCCTCTTCTATTTGTATCAGGCAGTAAGTGAGAGTGTGTTTCCAAGGATAGCAGTAGCTAAGAGATCCAAGGAGGCATGGGAAACTCTGAAAGTAGCTTATCAAGGCATGGAGAAAGTTAAGACAGCAAAACTTCAGTTGCTGAGAAGAGATTTTGAAACTCTTTTCATGAAAGAGTCAGATAATGTAGACACATTTTTTACACATGTGATGGGGATTGTAAATCAGATAAGATCCCATGGAGAAACTCTGGAAGAGAGAAGAATTGTGGATAAACTTTTGAGATTTTTACCCTCAAAGTTTGATGTAATCGTTACCACCATAGAAGAGACCAAAGATCTCTCAAAGTTCATAGTAGATGAACTTCATGCCTCACTGATAACTCATGAACAGAGATTGAGCATAGATGAACACTCATCTCTTGAGCACGCCTTCAAGACCCAAATGCCTTCAGGAAGAGGAAGAGGTCAAGGTAAAGGAAGAGGAAGAGGCAGAAGCCAAAATAGAGTTGGAAGGAACAACTCTTCACATTCACATGGAAGGAGCAATAGTCAAAATCAGAGCCGCGGCCAAAACAACAGTCATCAAGGTGGACACCAACACCAACATGTTCATGGACAGAGGTATGAAAAATCCAATGTCCAATGTCATTATTGCAAAAAATATGGGCACTGTGCCAATGAATGTAGAAAGAAGAAAAATGACATGAAAAATATGCAGAATGCTAATGTAGCAAAAGAAGAAAAGAACCCAAGTAATGTGTTGTTAGCTTGTAATGTAGCACAAGATAGAGATGATAATGTTTGGTTCTTAGATTCAGGATGTAGTAATGACATGACTGGAAATAGACCAATGTTTTCCAATCTAGATGAAGAAATAAAATCTGAAGTGACCAAAGGGACTGATACTAAGATCTCTGTCAAAGGAAAATGCAGAGTTAGTATTCGAGCAAGAAATGGGGAGCAGAAATTTGTCCCTGATGTGTATTATGTTCTAGGTTTGAATTGTAATATTTTGAGCGTTGGGCAGCTCATAAACAAAGGTTATAATGTAATTTTCAAGGATGATGTGTGCACAATAAAAGATATACCTCCAAACAGAAAATTATTCTTTGAAATTCAAATTACACGACAATAGAATGTTTCCACTCAGCTCAGTATTGACTTGAAGGGAAAGGAAAGAGTATAGCGAGCCATTGTAACAAGAGCCTTCTAGAAGGAAGAAAGGATGAAAATTGGTTATGGCATCAAGGATTTGGACATCTCAGTGGGAGGATAGAATTTGCTACCTGAGAAAGGAATGGTAAGAGAGTTTACCATTGATTGAGAAGCTTGTGACCTATGTGAAGAACATCTTGGAAAAACGACACGGAGAAAATTTTCCATGGGGAAAAGTATTAGGGAAAAGTATAAGAGCGAAAGCACCCTTGAAATCATTCACTGAATTTATTTGAATCGGTACAACGACATCGGTTCAGGCAGCAATTACATGCTGACCTTCATTGATGATTTCACACGAAAAGTGTGGGTTTATTTTCTGAAATATAAGAGTGAAGTCTTTCAGAAATTTCACCATTTTAAAGCTCTTGTAGAAAAACAGAGCGGACTGCACATAAAATTCCTCAGAACCGACAGAGGAGGAGAATACATATCAAAGGAATTTATGCGTTTTTGCAGAGAGAATGGCATACACAAGCAATTTACCACCAGGTACACACCACAACAGAATGGATTCGCTGAATGGAAGAATCGAACCATAATGGAAATGGTGAGAAGCATGTTGAAGGCAAAGCACTTGCCGAATGAGTATTGGGTAGAAGCAGCAAACTGTGCTGTGTATGTTTTAAATAGATGCCCCACAAAAGCAGTGATGAACAAAGTTCTAGAAGAAGCGTGGAGTGGCAGAAAACAGGGAGTCACCCACATGAGAGTTTTGGATGTGTGGCATATGCACATATTCCAGACAAGATGAGAAAGAAGTTGGACAGTAAGGGGGAGAAGTGCATTTTCTTTGGATACTGTGAAGACTCCAAAGGATACAGACTGTATAACCCATCCACAAAGAAGTTTGTAATTAGCAGAGATGTGCAATTTATCGAAGAGGAAGCATGGGATGGAAGCATTGAGAAAACAGTCAATGTCAAGAACTGTTTATCTCATGATGAAGATGATGTAGATGTGGTTGAGATTAATAACCCATCCATCGCACAACCTCCAGCAGCACAAGGCCAGCAAGGGATGCCTCAAGCGGCAGCAAGAACACCCTTGAGAAGAAGCGGCAGTGGTTCACCGAGCACACCACATGGAGCAGAATCGAGTGCTTCATCAAGCACGGCTACACCAAGTGAAAGAGGAACAAGATTCAGAAGCCTTAGAGAAATCTATGAGCAAGGAGCAGCAGATGAAGGTATGAATTCCTTATTTGCTTGGTATTTTCAAGTTGATGATCCTATTCATTTTGAAGATGCAATTAAAGACAGAAAATGGATAGAAGCTATGGACGAAGAAATTAAAGCCATAGAGAAGAACAGAACATGGGAGTTAGTTGATCTACAGAAGGTAAAAAGTGTTCGGGTTAAATGGGTCTATAGACTAGAAGCAATGCGGGAAAGGGAAAAATAGAAGACAGACTGAGACTTGTTGTCAAGGGATATAAGCAGAAACATGGAATTGATTATGGAGAAAACTTTTGCACCGGTTCAAAGGTACTGACGATGGAAATTGAGGTATTTGTCATATCTTAATTCAAAAAATGGAAAGTATACAAGATGGATGTAAAATCTGCATTTTTAAATGGATTTTTAATGGAAGAGGTATATGTGGAACAACCTCTAGGCTATGAAAAGAAAGGCCAAGAGCATAAAGTCTGCAAATTGAAGAAAGCTCTTTATGGGCTGAAACAAGCACCAAGAGCATGGTTCAGTAGGATAGACTCCTACCTACTAGAAAATGGATTTGAGAAATGTGATGGAGAACCCACATTGTACATCAAAGAAAAGGATGGAAGAATGCTCATTGTTGTTTTATATGTTGATGATGTAATATTCACTGGAAATGATGATTATCTCAGTGAAAATTTTAAAACAGTCATGAAAGATGAATTTGAAATGACTGATATGGTTTTATTAAGATACTTCTTGGGAATAGAAGTAGAGCAAGGTGAAAAAGGGATTTTTATATCTCAAGAAAAATATGTGAATCAAGTTTTAGAAATATTTAATATGCAGGAGTGCAAAGCTGCGATTACTCCCACAATAATGGGATTGAAACTCGGCGATATGACGAGCGACAAGGATTTGTTAGTCCAGAGAAAGTTTATATAAAAGCATAGTTGGCAGCCTCATGTACTTGACTGCAACTAGGCCGGATATTATGCATGTTGTCAGTTTAATTTCCAGATTTATGGAGAAGCCAAAAGAAGTACATTGGCAGGCAACAAAGAGAATTCTGAGGTATGTGAAAGGAACTAAAAGGTTTGGTATTTTATATACGAAGCAAGGAGAAAATTCACCATTTCTTGGATAACGACGGTGATTGTGGGTTTGGAGGGTGTACAGAGTCAGAAACATAGGTTATGTTTTTCATATGGGTTCAGGAGCCATTTCATGGGCTTCTAAGAAACAGCCAATTGTAGCATTGTCTACAGCAGAGGCAGAGTATGTGGCAGCTACAGCAGCAGCGTGTCAAGCGATTTGGATGAGGAGAATGTTGAGAAGTTTGTGCCAAGAACAGATAAAAGGCACAGTGATTTATTGTGACAATAGCTCAGTTATTGCATTGTCAAAGAATTATGTGTTTCATAAAAGAACAAAACACATTGATGCCAAGTTTCACTACATCAGGGAGTTAGTGAACAATGGAGAAATAATTTTAAAACATTGCAGAACTCAGGAGCAGTTCGCTGATATTCTGACCAAGCCATTGGGACAGAAGAGTTTTGAGTTTTTAAGGAAATGTCTGGGTATGACTAATAACCCAACAGTTGAAATTAAGTGGGAGTGTTGGAATTTAATTTCCAACTGCCCAGAGAAGTCTGCAGGACAGCGAGTTAATGAGAAAAGATCGAACGGCGACGAAGTTAAGTTTGATGGGAATTTTGACAGCAGCAAGTTGAATGCAGGAGCATTGGAAGTGTTGCATATTATTTGCAACAAAAACCACATTAAAACCTTCACCAAAAAAATTTAACACCAGAGGAAATTTACAGCCAGATTGAAAGGGCCACGTGGAGAAAATATATTGGATCGCGCAATTTTGTTGGGCTGGATACATTGCCAAAATCCGGACCCGAATTTTTATAGGGTGAATTCTATTGAGAATTCGCATCACACATTGGGCCTACATCATCATTCATTTTTGGAACGCGAAGAGCATTTGCAAAAGAGTTTAATTTACTTTTTGAAGTCCGTAAATATTTCATAAAGTTTTTTAAAAACTTGGCTAAAAGTTTTTTAAACATGTTTTAATTAAAAGTCACGGCAAAGTTTTTTTTTTTTACCAAGGTTAATATATATAAGTAAGTATTTTATTTTTTAATGTTATGTTCTGGAAAGTTTAAAAGGCCCGAAAGCCAAAACAAACAAAAGGCCCGTGAATGTAATTTTTATTTACTGTGTAATTTTTTTTATTTACACAGCAGTGTATAAAAGGGAAAAAGATAGATTGTAAGTGAAGAAGTTTTACACACAGCAGAGCGTGAAACGAGTGTATTGCACAGCAGTGCGTTTATTTTCAGAAGAAGTGAACAGAGTATTTTCTGTGTGAGACAGAGAAGAGTGATTTGGACACTGCGTGTGAAGCAGTTCCATCTTTTGTAATCTTCCAGCAGTGGAAAGTTTTATGATTGTAATAGATTTTTATTTTTTAATGAAATAGAATAATTTTGTGCAATCTCTGTCTACCAGCAAGCAAATTTTGTTTGTATTTCTCTGTGTTAAAAGGAGGGGAATTTCTATTCTCCTGTGTGTTTGGAATATTCAGAAATTCCAACATTAAATAGGTTGTGAATGTCTTTATTGTTATCCATGGGTTATTAGTTACCCAGTTCAATTTACGTTTTCCAAAATACCTTAACTTAGTTTTTAAAATTATTTTCCTTTTGTAGTATCTCTTTAATAGTAAAAACCCTATCCTTTAAAAAAATTAAAGGAAGACTCTCAAGGTTATTTCAGAATTAAGGTCTTGTTTGAGTTTTATTTGCTACAATTTGTTCCTGTAATTGAATATTGTCTTTGTCTCTGTTTAGTATACAAATTATATATAAATATATTGTTTTTCAACTATCAAATGTGCCCTAGTGGATGTTAATGGCTCAGTCATATTGTTATGCGTGGAAAATATATTAACATTTACATACTTGAATGTATAGTGGTATATAAACTTTACACTTGTCGTAACCAATACTAGACTATGTTTTCTTTTAATTTTATGGTTTTCTTATTTATAAAATAAAAGGGATAGTTATTCCCTTTATTTGCTATATTATTTGCAGAAGATGAGGTCAAACATCCTCTTGGTTTATTCTTATAGCTCACTATTTTTTCATTTTGCTATTTGAAGACATATAACGAACATTGCTTTCACATTGACATTCTTTGTATTTTTATATACTTACGTATAATCTTTGTTTGAATTATATTTTGTCAAATTTCCTTATACCTATATTAACATGATTATTGTTTAATATTCTTGGTTCCTGGGGATTTTACGAAGTATAGTTTTCTTTGAAGGTGATTATAATCATTTATTTTTCTTTTATCTTTCCTTTTCGTCTTTTAAACAAATCCTGCACATTATTTTTCAATCCATATTTTATGTTTTTTTTGGTAACCCTTTACATATCCCAACATGGTGTTTCTTTTTCTTCAATGTTTCCAAGCTAGAGTTTCTTCTACAACTCTTTAAACTTTCAACTACTCATTCCAGGTCGGACGTTCCAACCCTTGGCCTTACGTTCTTCCTAGCGAAATTGCAGCGCACTGAAGACCAATTTCCATAATTTTTCTAAATTCTGATATGCTTAAGAATTTGTTTTTCTTTTACTTCTTAGTAATGTATATGTTCCTTCCTAAGTAGAATAATTTTTATTTAAGGCTACATGCCTCTTATAATTATATTTCTTGTATTAATATATTCTAGACATAATTGTTCAGAATTATGTGTGTTTTATTATAAATGTAAAGACTTTTAAGGATACATATACCTCATACAGAGAATTTATTTCAAGCTATTTTGTAAAAACATTCAGTCATAACTATCATTCATTTTATCCGTAAATATAATTTGGGAGTTGTATTTACTATTAACTCTTCTACATGTAGTATGCTCATGCTCTTATTTATACTGATTATATATTATAGTATGGTTTCATTCACTTCTAATTCTAGTGTTCTAACTATGGTTTAATTTAGAAAGTATTTCAAGAACAACGTTTAACTAGAAAACTAAAAAAAATTATCTTTTACTTATAGTCTCCAGTAGACTAGTTTTTGTTCTATGGTAACCTTTGTTACGATATTATATACTTAGAATACAATTAATTCTTGTTTCAATGTTATAATTTTGATTAGGCTCAGAAATGAGACTAGATATTATTTATTTTAGAGAGCTTGTAATACTCCTTTTACTCCTCTTGTTACAAAAAATATATATATACATTTAAATTATCGCTAAACACATAATCTACTACTCATACATGGATTTACCGTAAACGTGACCAATTCCTGGTCTATGTAATTATTTATACTTATATGTATATATAAACATACAAACTTATGTGCTATAATATGTTACTTTATTCAACATTATATATATATAATAATGTACAATCAAATTTTGCAAGTAAAAACATAACCATTTTTTTTTTCTTTTCATTGTGTAGAATATGTAAATAAAACGTAGCTAATTCTTCTGTGTCAAAGTAATTGAACATTGCAGATAGAAAATACCGACTTGAAATTAACAGTCTGGAAAATTAGCAATTAAGTACATGGCTACTCCAAAACTTGATAATGCACTCATCCAGTATCCCCCCGGGCATAACAGGTCTACAAATTTTCCTTGTGTCTTTCACCCTAGTTTTTCTTCAATCTCTTCTCTCTTTTTTTCTCAGAAAAAAATGAGACAAAAAGAAGAAGACAAAAAGGATTTTTATGAATTACCCATCTACCACCCTTTGGTGGTTGGTAACTATATCCACCTCACCCACAGGTGATAGGTAGTGATGTAGTGATGAGCCCCCCCCAGTGTTTCAACAAGAATGTTGCAACTCTCAAGGCTACCAACTTAAATTATCAACCCGGGGTTCATACAAACTTAAGAGGTGTCAGAACTATATGTGTAGCATACAATGTGTCCTTATTTCATTAATTTCATGTAATGGAGTGAATTTCATGAAATGAAATACCAAAATAATTGCAGAATTGGAAATGTTACTTTGAAAAGAAATTAATCTTGGGCAAGAACAACAATTTGTAATTGAAATCCTACGAGCATGAATTCAAATAAATAAGCTTAATCTACTTTGTAAAAAGGCATGTCCTAAGTGGTTTTTATTCATCCTAAATCATGTATTTAGAGCCTACAGGTCATGATTCAACCCTAAGAGACATAAACCAATATTTTGGAGCAAATATGGTCAAGTTTACACGTGCTATAGCTGTGCTACAAGAGGTTGCTATAGGCGAACAAAATTGCTACAGGAGGTCTTGATTTACTACAGGAGGAGATAACTCATCAAATTTTCAAGTAAATCAATTGAAAATGGGATGGTAAATTTTGTTTTATTAATTAGGATGTATTAGGACTCCATTCCAAGTGGAATCACTCCAAAATACCTGTGTTAACACATGTTAAAAAATAGCAGAAAATTACTAGTCTAAAAACTAGAAATTCAAGAACTAGTGAGCTAGTTAAACTACCAAATGCCTAACCTAATAAAGTAAAAATTACATGGGGTGCATTTTTTTATTAAATTGAATGTTTTTATGACCCAATACAAGTGTAATCAACTCAAATGAAGCTCATTAACCCGCTCTAAAAAATAGCATAAAATTACTATTTTTTCACTACGAGGCATTTCCAGAAATTCTATATTTGTGAATTAGTAGACCAATCCAAGCAACTCAATAATGAAGATGACTTTTCAAAGTTGTTCTAAAAATGAATCATGATTGTGGCTCTGTAAATAACCTGCAAAATAAATCACTTCAATCATTTAACTCAATCCTACAACAAAAGAAGCATCAATACTAAATGCATAAATAGGAGAAAAAAGGAGAATAAGAGATGGATGTGAATAAGAAGTGAAAAGAAGAAAATAAAATTGTACAAAAGGGCTCTCAGGCTCCTAGGATGGCCAAGCCCAAGGATACTCAAAGTCCTATTAAGGATACCAAGATTTCGAAGCTAAAAATTGCAGCAAACTTCATTATTTGAATCAATCCAAGTACATCCCTGCTAGAAATGAAAGTGGAGCTGCAAAAATACAAGTTTTATCCACAAGAATAATAAGAAATACATGCCCCTAGAGGCCAATTCGAATTGGTGCTTATAAAAAAATGATGAGGAAGCATTCTCCTTGAAAGGAGGAAGCTTTCCCCTCCAAAATCCCTCAAATAGCGGAATTGGTTCCCATCACAAGGAATTTGCATCAAATGACACGAAACACATTCCTACATTTTCTTAATCACTAGAGCTCCAGAATGTTTCAATTATTTCATGACATTTGTTCATTTATTATCCAATCTTGATCCTCCTGTAGCAAGGATAAAGTCCCTAGATTATCTCCTCCTCCAAATCTTCATAATCTTCCCAATATTCTCACAATATTCTCCAAAAATAAATAATATTAGGCACAAACATGCAATTATCTGTAAACCTTCCTAATAAACATATTAAAGTTAAAAATATGTCATCTAAGGGAAAAAAATAGGCTTAATGTGTCGAAGGATCGTCAGATGGGCCTTAATTTATGTCTAATTTGGAGGCCCATCATACCCCCTACTAAAAGTGTTTCTCATCCTCTAAGAAACTTAGTGACCTAACTATGCCTCATTCATGGCCCTGATGGCCTCTCTCTTGTACATTCCTCTGTCCTTTATCTTAAGAAGCTTGGTTATAGGTTTTGTAAGGACAAGCACAAAAATGTAGTTGTTCTTTTCATGATTGTCAAGCAGTATTTCAAGCACAAAAACATAAATTTCCTCTTTTCAAGTGAAATGTTTTGGCTTTTAGGTCCATTGTATTCACACCCTCTCCCTTGTCACCTTCATTCAATTTTCACTCATTTTTTCCAAATTGTTTGTGCATAGAAAAATTACAGTGCTTTTAGAGACCATTAGCCTACCTTTTTCCCCTTGTGCAAGATGGTTTCTTGAATATTTTTTGGTTTGGAAAGGTATTCCGCATCCTTTTCCAACCTCCTACTACCTTTTCCCACCATTTGGACACCTCTGAAACTCTCAAAACAACCTCGGATGTGATCTTGTAGAAACTACGAGCATCTTGTAATAGAACTGTAGCAGACTTGTAGCAGACCTATAGCATTGTGTAGTACATCACAAAATCTAATAAATCTTGACCAAAATTGCACCTCATGCTTAATTTTTTACCTCTTACATTTCTATAACATCTTCTAGGCCTTAGACACGAACTAGAAAGAGATTAGAGACATCTTGGAAAGCCTCATTTCATCACTGTAGTTTGAGTTTTATTTTGATGGTGAATGCCTTATTACCTCTTGTTTCCTTCTTCTTCTCTTTTGTGGCCTAGATGATTACTTAATGGGCTCTAGAGTTCTCTATTTTGATTAGGTCTCTCTTGGGCATTGTTATTTTGGCTTTTAGCATAGTTGTTTCCTCTTCTCCTCTTCCTCCTTGAGTATTTCTTTTGGATAATATCCCTCTTCTCCATCTTATTTCTCTTCTTCATTAGCTTCTTCTCATCCTTGTTCTTGGTTTTGGGATTTTTATGATTAGATCCATTCCCGATAGCCTTCAATACACCTTTCCAAATTTGGCAAGGAAATTCTCTATTTTTGCTACAAATTTTAGATATTTTTGTGTAATGAGGGTTTTTAAGGCAGAGACAAACATAAAAACTTTTTTATATTTCCTGGAGGAAGGTGGATTTTATGCTCACCAAAAAATAATTGAAATTCCCCTTATTTATCTGGCTCAATTCAAAGGAAACATCCACATTTATTTTTTTATTTCTAAAATTTTATCAAAAGTTTCCCATAGAATGTATTACTGAGAAGAAAATAAAATGAAAATTTTGTAGGCTTCTTGTTCACATATAGTAAGGATAAATATGTATTTACCCTTCCTTTGGATTTTTTCCTTCTAATCCTAGGGTTTGGGGGTAAAATTCCTCAAAATCATGGTCTTTTGTAACAAATGTTTCCTTGCTGTAGCATCTATGTTTTCTCTTGTAGCGGCCTTGTTTGTCCTCTAGCAGTTATGCCCGATCCTGTAGCACCTGCAAATCAACTATGTATCTCTTCGATAGCACCCTAGGAAACCCCTGGTAGCATCTAGCTCATCCTTTTGTACCTTGATGGGTTTCCCCAACTGTTTTTTTGGAATGAGTAATTATTCAAGTGAATTTGAGTCTCGTACTTTTATTCCCTTTTGTGGTAATGGTTCAGAGTGCTTTGGTGACTTGGTATTTACATGAATTTCCTTTGTTAACCATTGTCCCCACTCCTTGTAATCATCACCCTTCTTAGTTTGTATTTTCCACGTTGCGTGAGTGAGGGAGTTAGTTTCACTTAGCTGGTTGAGAGTGGTCGAGACTATTGACCCATCCTTAGCTTACAAAACATAATCTCTCATGCATTGACAACAAATTCCTGACCATAACATGTTGAAGAGAAGAGGTGATGAATATTGCATACATGTACCTATCTGATGGTTACTAGAGAGGCATGCATACTGCTATTGAGTTGTTGATCGATCCATGCTTCTCTGGAGGTGCTAATTTCCATTGCTTGCTTCTGCACAAGTCTTCATAGCTTGATGATTCTTTTACTAATAAGGTTGGTGTGTGAAAGTTTCTTTCCAGTATCCAATTTGTTGCTAGTGGAGTGGATGGATTGCTTCCTAAGGAGGGTGTTCCCATTCTCAAATAAAAAAATGGATTCATGATGCTCAAGGTGGCTAGATAATTTGTTGTGTGTGTGAAAAAATAATTGATGTTGACTTTTGTTATAAGTGTACATGTTGCTACAGGAAGAATCCTCTTCATGTAGCAGCTATTTAATTCCTCTTAGAGACCTCATTATTTCATGTGGGATTGATGAAAAGTCATAGGAGGTATAAGGACAGGGTTAAAATCATCAAAAGGTGGTGTAGGTGGTGGAAACGTTGACACTACAAGGAAAAGACCCTCTAGCGGATGTTTTTGAGGAACCACAAAGAAAAATACCCCATACATCCGCTTCTATTGGATGTTATTAGAGGAGGTTGGTGGGTGGAGGTTTTTGCGGATGTTTTCCTATCGGTGCTATTATCATTAAAACTAACCCCGGTGCTCTCAAAAAAAGAAAGCACCGGTGCAGAAAAAATCATTGGCACATTGAACACCGTGCACTCCGTCCACACCCGCCCGGTGCGTCATAATATAATAGAGCGTTGGTGCCTCACAACTCGTCCGCGCCGGTGCATTATAAAAAACAACGCCAACATTGAAACCACCCAGTGCGATAGACAGAAATCGCACCAGTGCATCATAAAAAACGCGCCAAAACACAAACTGACCAGTGCGTTTGTAGCAAACAGTACCGATGCACCTACAAACAACGCACACCGGTAAAGGGTTAAATTAAAAAAAAAAAAAAAAATTATGACAAAAAACCTGAATTTTTCAGTTTTCTATTGCTCCTGAGCTATCAATTACCGGTGCGCATGATACTATAGAATGCACTGGTGCGCACCGAACATTGGCACACCGGACAGCGTGCGCGAAGTACACACACCACCGAGGCGTCCAATTACTGTAACGCACCGGGGCGTCAATACTCTTCCACGCTGGTGCATCATAAAACACTGCGCCAAAACATAAATGAGTCAGTGTGTTATTCTCTAAGAGCACCGGTGCGCCAGAAACTGCATGCACTGGAATAGCGTTATATAAAAAAAAATTAAGGCCAAAAAATCGGTGCTTTGCGACTCTTACGCATCGATGCATTACCATTATGTCGCCCCGATGCATCATCAAATTTTCGCACCGAAACTGAAACATCCCAGTGCACGGTTAGGGAAATGCCCCGGCGTGTTATAAACAACACGCCAAAATTGATACCGCCCGGTGCGGTTTTATTTAACCGCACGAATGTGCTTATAAAACCACGCGCACTGAAACAGGGTTAATTTAAAAAAAATTACGGCCAAAAAACTTCATTATTCGCTTTCCTCAATGCTCCAGAGCTCTCAAGCCCCGGTGCTATTTCCTTATTTCTGAGTTTCCCTGACATCAATGCTCTCATTGCACCCATTGCACGCACTGCTACTCTACATTGGCCACCAATCTCCAGCTTGCATTTTGAAAAATAGTGGGAAAATTTTATTTTCCAAATTTTACAACTAATATGCCTCCTCGACAGCAAAATGTACAGGTATTTTTCTATTTTTTCTATAATTAAGCCTTTTAGCGGATTAGAAATTGAAATTAACTTAAAAATAACCATTAAAAAGGAAAAAAATTTGTCGTGCAATGCACTCGAGTTGTTCGTCTCACACCAGATAGCGGTGCTACCTGTAAAATTTACAGGCAACACCACTACCGGTGCTAACGTTAACCGCATTGTTTCCGGGTCGGTGCCGGAAGGCGCCCCGAATAATTTTAAACTAAAAATAAAAAATAAAAAAGGTTGTGCGCTCATTTATCCAGGCGCACCGTTGACCCTGGTAATCACAATGCGGTGTGTTGACTGCATTTGCCACCCTGGTTTATGTCAGCGCACCACATTTTTCATTCCGAGAGGGTCAACAGTGCGGTCGGGTAAAATACCACACTGTCAACTATGTCATTTTCATGAAGTTGGTGCGCTGACATGACTATCCGTATTGAGGCGTATATTTCAGTCAGCGCGCCGCTATTCTGAATTATATACAGTCCACGGTTCTTGAAAAATAGACATATGCATCGAATCCAGTGTGGTATGTTTCATTAGGGGCCCTGGGGATGGTGCGCTAAAATATTAGGACACACCGGCACTGGTGCATGACTGTTTTTATGGAGCACCGACTTGTATGTTTATTTTTTTCAAAAAAAATTATATATGTAAATTTATAAATACATTTCTGTTTTAATAAAAAAAAATTATTTAATATGGAAATGATTTAGAGAGAACAGTAGCAACAGTAGCAACAACAAGCAGAACAATATGACATGATTCGCCAATGGGAGGTGAGAGAGAGGGAGAGAAATGGATGCCCTTGCCCTATTACTGCAGATACCTAGGATATCCTTATGCAGGTATGCCTCCTTAAGCTCTATGAGGATGATATTTCCGGCCTAAAGGCCCATAGTGTGCTTTTGAGACATCTTATCGGCAGGTGGAATGCCCACCGACAGGCTTTTCAAGTTGGTCCTGACCAGTGGTACACACCCACTGAGGAGGACATTTATTTTATTACAGGACTATCGAGGAGAGGGGTGGATTTTCCCTCATTCCTAGACGTGCCAGCTGGTTGTGTAGCAAGGAGTCAGTTAGTTTACTGCCAGAGATACATTGGAGCACATGTATTGTCTCCTTCAGAGTTTCAGGTACCTGGAGGTCAGTTACGTATAGGTGCTTTTGGTAGACAGGACGTGCAGTGCCTCTCTATTATCGCTTCGATCGTTTCGCACAACACCAATGACGGGCAACGCATTAGTTGCTCGCTTTTATATTTTGTTGATTCTTTAGTACAGCAGCCACGACTTGTCAGGTGGTCTGCCATTTTTTTGCAACAGTTTTGTATAGCCTTAGATAGATGTCGTGCTCATGCACAAGGGAGGGTCAACTTCCCTTTTGCTTTAGAGCTGTTTTGTTTATTTTTCGAGAGGTTTCCAGAGATGAGACCTAGTTTTGTTCGACAGCCTCGTAGGCCGATGTTCGAGGCCCGGATAAGCATGTGGGGGTAGATGATGCCCAAGAGGGGAGATACTATGTTTCAAGCGAGGATATCACCTGATTCATTGGACTTACTAGCCAGCGTTGGCAGGCTACATCCCTTCATTATGGTCCCATGTCCTTATGCTAGACTAGATTGGCGAGGGTGTCCCAACATCCTCTTCTCCTGATGAGCCACCAGATGATAGAGGTAATATTACTGTTTTATTTATATTTATTCTAACATTTTCTTTAACTTGTTTTTATTAAATTATGTAATGAAATTGTCTAATTATTGTTGTGTACTTGTATATATTTTGTAGACATTGGCTCTTTTGATGGTGATGAGATGCCGGATCCACCACATGATCTAGGTGTTGATCCTGATGATTACGATCAGGAGATGGCTGATGCGTCGGAGGATGAGATCAGTGGCGCAGTAGAGAGACGTGCTGATCCTGCACCTCATGGTGCACCGGTACCGCCTTTTGCTAGGCATGGTCGACCTGAGACCAGATACCGGATTGAGTTGGGCAGCCAACTCTGTGGATTGATTTCAGATGTGGGCATCAGGCCTACTCATTACAAAGAGATACAGGGTGATGATAGACTATTACAAATGTGGAGAGGCATGCTGCATGACATGTACGGCCTGATGCGGCATGTCGTAGGAGCTACGACAGCTGTTACGCGATTAAGGAGGATTGTCCGTAGCTATAGGCATAGTCAAGCTGCAGCACGTGATGGACAGTCTGCCAGTAGCGACTCGGATGCATCTCATGATCGATCACCTCGTGGCGCGCCTGATGATCAGCATGAGGCTCCACTGGCAGCATCTGACACTAGTCATCATGGAGATGAGGCTGGACCATCGGCCACGTCCAGTCATCAGCCTGTAGCATCCATCAGTACTAGTCACGATCATCATGAGCAGGCTGGACCATCGACCGCCGAGGCTGCAGTACTATTGACTGAGTAGGCCTCCACTACTACTGCGCCTCATATTGATAATGTTGTACTACCACCAGCGGATGCATCCATTAGTACTAGTGATCATCATGATCATGAGCAGGCTAGTCGACCATCGACTGTCGAGGCTGCACCTAGCTTTACTAAGCAGGCCACATCCACTTGTACTAGTGTTATTGATGTTGTTATACTACCACCAGTGCCTGATCCATGACATTTATATTACAGTTGTATATTTTTAACATTATTCAGTTATATATATATATATATATATATGGTCCATGTATTTTATGTTCATGTTGCATTTGTACTTAATTTTCATGTTGATGATCATCATGATGTGGCGCATATTGTTAGTCATGTTAGATATGTTCATTTAATGTTTAGCTTGCAGATAGATGTGTATATGTGATAGGCGCATGAGTTATTTGACATTATATTGAGATATATATTTGATGTTTGTGTTGTGATGATGTTAATATATAATGTTAATTTGATGTTAATTGAATGTGTTTATTAGTCGAATATGATGTTTGTACGATGGTTATAATGGTCGTGATGATGTTTAATAATTAATCTAATATTATTAAATGACCATGATATTTATTAAATATTATGTCGTGTCAATGTGATTGTAATTTAAATTTTAATTCTATGTAAAATTGTAAAATTGTATTTGTATTTGTACTAATTGTAATTTTAAGTGTAATTGTATGTAAAATATTTATTAATGTAAAATTTTGATTGTAATTGTAATATTTAATTTATTCTGAAATGATTGTAATTGTATATATGAAAAATTGTAAAATTGTAATTGTAATTCTAATTGTATGCAAATTTCACAAATTGTAATTGTATTTATAATTGCAATTTTAATTGAATTGTATGTAAAATATTTGTAAAATTGTAATTGTAATTGTAAATGTAATTCTACGTAAAATTGTAAATGTAATTGTATTTGTAACTGTAATTTTAATTAAATTGTCTGTAAAATATTTGTAAAATTGTAATTGTAATTGTAGATGTAATTACATGTAAAATTGTAAATGTAATTGTATGTAAAATTAAAATTGTAATTCTAATTCTAATCGTAATTCATGTGAAATTAATGTAAAATTGTAATTGTAATTTTAATTTTAATTAATGTAATTGTATGTAGAAAACAACAACAGAAAATAGTGTTGAAAAGTAGTGATCTTGTGATGGCGACAGGAGCATCTAGGGTTTATAGTTTGGCTTTTCTGGTCTGCGCCGGCTCCGCCGCTCCAAGAACCGGCCGCCCTCCGCTCCAGAGCCAGATTACAGACCTGAATCTGCAAGAATGCATGCTCTTGCACAGGACTTTTCATGAAACTAATGATGCCTCCATCTGGGCGGTTACATTCTCTGCATTTGATCCTGACTGCATTGACGCCGCGGCTGTCATAGCTATTCACAATAATTTCACCTCAGCAGCAAGCCAGCAGCGGATCTGCCTCTCGAATCCGCCAGATCTGCCTGCTGAGGTTACATTGCTGGAAATACGCATCAGCTGGGTTGCAACGTTGATACGGCAGGTTAGCAAACCTCTGCACAGAGCTTTCTGTGACATCGATGGCGGTGCCGTCTGGGAGGCTGCATTCCTTGCAACTATTCCAGAAGATTTTAAATCAGCTGCCTACGTCTCGTTCTCGCTAGAATTGCTTGTAGAGGCACCAAGATTGGCAGTTCAAAACGTCAATGAGAGGGCTCCTCATCCAGATCTGGCCAACACTCAAAGTTTGGCGAACCTGGACTTGGATCTGTCTCTGTTTTCATGGGATCGGCTACTCTCACAAGAGAAATCCCCTTCCCATCCTCGATATGGAAAATTTTCTCTCGGATGTGCAAGAGACCCTGGCACTATGTCTAGCTGCTCGGATCTGCCTGATGGGCGCGTAAGGGATTTCTTATGGGCGGGGAAAAATACCCTTCTCTATGGCTATATGCCTCATGCCTCACCTTCTCTCTTGCCCCAGCAGCATGTTCTGAAAAAGCTGGACTACGAGAGTACCAGTTTGCTCTCATCTCAGATATGCAGAGGCAAGCAGAAGTCGGCTGAACTCTCTGCTTCATATCAAATCCAGATCCTGCTCCTTTCTGGCAAAACTTTGCTGCAATGGGTGAGCTCCTTGGATCTAGTGCAGGACCTCAAGCAAGCCCTTGAAGATAGGCTGGGGATTCCTTATGCATCACAGAGACTCCTCCATGAAGGTAAACAACTTGAGGATCTTTATCCCCTCTCTTTTTACAATATTAAAAGAAATGCATCTATTGTTTTCACCCTTTGTCTTAGAGGGGGTGCAGTTGGACAGTCATCTACAGCTCCGACTTTCTCCTACAAAGATGATGTCCATGCTCAGACACCCAAGAAATCTGTTCCACCAGCTTCAGCTCCCAAACCTTTTCTAGTGGACAAACTTGAGGAGATCCCCTCCATTGAAATATCGCATCCAACGTTGGATGAGCAAGGCCAAAAGTTTGCAGAGCATGCCATAATTTGCAGATTTAATGGACTCTGGCCATGCACGGCAGATCTCTACCAATGGATTCACTCCAGCTGGACCAAAAATTGCAAGGTTTTATTTTTCTCAAAGGGCTTTTTCATTGTAGTGTTTGCTTTCAGCGAAGACTACCAAAAAGCTCTTACAGAAGGTCCATGGTTTTGGGGCACAGCAGGCTTATTCCTCACCCTCTGGTTTCCAGATTTTGATCCATCTTCTGCAGTGATCACCAAGCTCCCCATTTGGTTCAGGCTACCTAATCTCCCGGCGCATCTATGGCACTTCGCTGTCTTCGAAGGGATTGGAAATACTCTAGGTCGTTTTCTTGCCACAGACCCCTCGAGGGGGGAAAAGGGCATTTACACCTTTGGTAGAATCTGCGCAGAAATAGATATGAGCAAAGGTCTACCCGATCAGATTAATCTCAAAATTGGAGACTTTCACTGGACTCAGACCCTGGACTACAAGAACACAGCCTTTCGCTGTCGGCATTGCCATCAAACAGGGCACCTTCAGAGCTCTTGCCCCTCGATTCCTGCCCAAAAGAAGAAAGCCAATCAGAAGCCGAAATCCAAAAGCTGGAAGCCGCATGATCCGCCCCCCATGGATGATATGGACTTTAGCTCGGATGAAGAGGAAGAGGAAGCAGAAGGGGAGAAAGCAATGCAGCCACAGGATCCGCCTTCGGCAAGCCCCGAGGAATCTAATGTTCCACCAAACTCACAGAAAAGAACTCATGAGTCTTCTCCCTCGGATTCAGACAAGGAGACCTCACCGACAACCCAGCTCAGTATACAAGTTGTTCCAGCTCAGCCGCATCATCTTGGCTGGGTCAAAGTTGGTAAAAAGAAAGGGAAAAAATGCCGAATGGATGATTCGACCCATGTTGGGTAGAATCCATTGTTCAGCTCTTGTTTCTTTGTTATTTCTTGTTCCTTTTTGTTTATTGAAATGCTCTCTTCAGGGTTTCTCTTAGGGGCCAAGGTGGATAGTTTATCCTTTCCGGCTACCCGTTTTCTAGCTTCTCTTGATTGTAACTTCATTTTGTACCATATCCTCTCTTAATAGAATTAGTTTTACGGAGAAAAAAAAAAACGTAATTGTATGTAAAATTTTAATTTGTAAAATTTTAATTCTATAAATGTGAAAATTTTAATTGTATTAATGTGAAATGATTTTATTAAAATATTTAAACTTGTACCTTGTAAAAAAAAATATTTAAATTGTAAATTTGCAAATAATTGTAAAATAACAAATTTAGAATAATATGAATTTTTGTAACATAAAGTTTAGAAAATAATGAAAATAAATTCATGTACTTTATAATTATCATTATTTTATTATGATCTTACATATATAAAGTTTAGAAAATAATGAAAATAAATTCATGTACTTTATAATTATCATTATTTTATTATGATCTTACATACAACAACAACAACAACAAAAAAAACTTTGAAAAGTCCGGCGTGCTTATCATCCTAACAGGCCGCGGTGCGTCGTATTAATACAACGCACTGGTGCGTCACATTTCCCCGCACTGGAAACGAATAAACGCAAATAAAAAAAACGCAACTCTATTTTGTTTAAGTTAAAAAAAATGTGGCAATTTGAAAAATGGGCAACAAAATATTTTCGAAAATCTAATTTTATAAAATAATTCTTTCAATGCTAAACACTTTTCATTATTTCACTATTTTTGCTGAAAAATTTCAGTCAGATTTTTGCACGAGACACATCTGGACCAAGAGAGCACGAGGGCACTGTGGATGGTGAAATATGTTCGAACAGAAGTATTCAGACAATCAGAAACCAAAACTCTGGTGATTCAAGCCCTTTATTATAGTATTTCAAACCATTTCGTAATTAAATTTAATTCTTTTTTAATTTTTTCTGCAGTTTTTTATTTTTTCCTGCAATTTTATCCATTTTTACCCTAAACCCTTCATTTTTTTGTTTTTTCCCTTTCTTCTCCATGTTTCTGTGATTTCAGAAATAGGGTTTTTCATTTTATATTGACGTCCAACCCATGGGACGACTTTCATAGTCGGATCCCAATCCATTCGGCCATTGCGTGAAGTTTTGAAAAAATGGATTTTTCTTTATCGGTGCGCCCTGCGTACGCCACCACACTGGTGCTCTGTATTATTACAGCGCACCGCACAAGTTCTGTGTCGTAAAAAGTTGAAAACATTTATTTAAATCCGTGCGCCAAATCTGAAATAGGGCACCGGTGTTCTCTTTAACTAGGAAAGCACCGTATGGTGTATTACACCATTTTTGTGGTGTGTTTATAATACCCCACGCACTGTTAGGTCTATTACATTGTTTTTGCGGTGTGTTTATAATAAATAACACACCGTACGGTGTATTATACTGTTTTGTTGTGCGTTCTTAATATATCCACGCACCGGCGGCGATGCGGATTTCATGAAAGGCACACCGGTCTCTCGAGATTTATTTTCTACCTGAAAATTTGAGAATTTATTTATAAATATATTAATAAATGATATGCTACAAGTTTTAGATTGATAAAGAAATGAGTGACAAGATATCAAGTAACAAAAATACTGTTAACACATCAAGAAAAGCAAAAAAGGCAAGTTCTTTGTAAATTCTTTATAAAAAATGTTATTTTTGAACTATATGTAACTTTAACTAATATGTATTGTTTACTGTGTATCATGCAGAGCCACAAAATGACAAAGCTCGATATGATTATCTCTGATCTACGACCAGAAGAGCGTAAAAGTTTAATGGAAAAATTGCAAAAAGATGAATCAGGTGAATGAAACAATACTATCGATCCAATACGAGTTTCTTTTTTTAATTATCATTAATAATATACTTAAAATTATTAGATAACATGTGTCAAACAGTCTACTAATTCACATCTGTTTAATGTTCTACAGGGACCAACAACTCAGAAAAGGAATGTTGTTCCAAGAAAAGAAAATAGAACATGCAAATGAAAATGAATTGCTCCTTGGCTCATCTGGAGTGGTGCTGGAAGTTAACGAAAGGGGGAAAAACTTTTACAAAAGTTTGAGGGATCTAGTGGAACGAATACAACAACGTGCTTCAAATGTAATATGTAATCATTTAATTTTTCGATCATTAGGTACAATAAATAAACAATTTAGCATTAAATATTAATTTTCAAGAATTTTCTTGCAGAAAAGAAAAGAAAATGGAACCCATTCAGCACATAAAACAGGACGACAAGGAAGAAAATGGTTGATCTCTAAGTTAGTGAGTAATTTTTACTTCCTTATAACAACTTAACTAGATTTCATTTTTGTATTTTTTAAGTTGTTTTACAAAAATCATCATTGAATGTCTTCAAACAGGTGCTAACATACAAAGAAGAACCATCAGATGAATTGATTGAAATTGGGTTAAATATGGGTTGTGAGTATATGTTGGCATATCAAAAATTAATTGTGGAATTTGTAAGCATCTATTGATCTTGTTTTACTTAGCTCCGTCTATAATTAATAGAACAAAAACATATTTTATATTAAATATATGATTTGTTATGGGGTATAAAACTTGCAGGAAACAAAGTATGGAACTGTGCCAACAGATGAAATTTTGAAAGATGGCATGGTACATGGTTTTGAAAGAATGTGTATAGTTTATGAGTCAATTGTTGCTATAGTACGTCATTTTTCTTTTCGATTTACATTGATGTATATTATTTAATATTGGAATTTTCATTATTCTCACCAATGTATATACACTCATTTCAGTTTATTTTTATGTTTGTAGATGGAAAGTGAAGAAGAAGAAAACAATCAACGTCGTGAACACAACATTCCTGAAAATAACCCAAGTCATGGAAGTAGCTCTAGCAGTGACAGTAGTTCAAGCGAAGAATGATGATCACTATGTAATTTGGATATCAAAGCAAGGTGTTTTATTTTTTGAAATATGTCTATGAAATCGGAAATTTTGTTTAATGTAATGGACATAGTGTCCCAATTGAAAGACAAAGGGATACGAATAATTGTCCCATTTTGTATGATAAAGACTGTCTTATATATATATATTCTATTGTGTTCTCCATTGTCGCTATTGCATTCTCCATTGTCATTCTCAAATGCACTAATAAAAATTTAATTCATATAAATATTGTTATTATATATATGTGTCGACTTTTGATGAATAATGAATTTAAAAAAACCACAATAATTCTGATATGATATAACAAATTAATCCAAACAACACATTCAAATGCATTAATAAAAATGTAATTAATATGAATATTGTTATAAGATGTGTCGACTTTTGATGAATAATGAATTTAAAACAATCACAATAATTGGACTGTCAGAGGTGGATGTTTCTTAAAAAAACAAAATGAAAACCGGTGCGTTTATGTGTCTATACGCACCGGTACGTTTATGATTCTATGGGCACCGCACTAATACCGATTCCAGTTATAAATATCGATGTGTTTGTGTGATACTACGCACAGGGGTGTTTATGTATCTATAAGCACCGGTGCATTTGTAGATGCCATATGCACCGCACAAATACCGATACCAATTATAAATCTCGGTTCCTTTCTGTGATACAGAGCACCAGTGCCTCATAAAGATACATGCACCGGTGCGCTTATACGACCTATGCGCACCGCTCAAATTCCAAGACCAATTAGAACGGCCCTGTTCGTTGTATCACCAACACCAGGCCCGGTGCATTCTCCTTCGACTGCCCCGATGCACTGTCTACCGATACGCACCGGTGCGTTAAAACCTGATAAGAGCACCGATGAAAAAACATCCGTAATAACCTCTGGCCACCCATTTTTTTTAGTTGTGTTGAATTTCCATTAAAATCTCCGCCAAAACCTCTGTTACCATAAATGGATGTGGTAGCATATGTTTTTTTGACAATTTTGGCCAATTTTATAACACTAAAAGCCTCCTTTATAACCTCCGCTAGAGGGTCTTTTCCTTGTAGTGTGATGGCAAAGCTTTTTCTAATTTTTTTCATGTAAGGAAGGGTGGAATTTGAAGATGAATTTTGGCTAGATGGAGTGGATGGGTGATGTAAGTGGTGTTGGGGGACCTCTCTCAATATTCCCTAAATAATAAATGATCTTTTGACCCCTCCCTCCAATCAAATCCACCTCCTGTATCATTTTGGGCTCCTCTTGTAGCATTTCAGGACAGTCTCTTGTAGCATAATTGTTGTATCCATACCTCACAAATGGTAGATTGGATTGACCTGAATTTTTTGAGCATGTTTCCATCATCTTTATGAACCTCCCCATAAAAAATCGTTGCCAATGGATGCATGAATCTCACGAAAAAAATTGAAATGGTTGTAGGTGATGGAGGCCGATTTCTGAAAAAGTGTGCACTAGAATTTGCTGAAATTGAGTGAGCATGTTACCATAATCCATATGCATCTCCCTATGAAACTGCTCATCCAATGGATAAACATTTTGTGACATATAATAAAAATAATTTCTTGCTCTGTGTATTTTGGCCTCCCGGTAGCAAACATAACCCTCCTGTAGCATTTTAGGACAGCGAGGAAAATGAATGGGAAATTCTTGGGAATGATGGATGAATGTTGGAAATGGATGAGGGTGATGGATTTACTTGGCCTTGGTCCTATTGGAGCATCTGAGAAAAGGAGGAGAAATCCCAAGTGTGACTTTATTTGGCTAGATTTTTGACCAACTATTTCTTTTGGTGCTAAATTGTTTTTGTTTCTTGCAAAGGTTTGAGAGAACCTGCATTTATTGGAGAGAGATACATGGAGAAAATAAATATTTTCTTTTTTGTCTTATTTTTTTCTCTTTTCTTAGGTCTACTAGTTGCTTCAATTAGGTTTTCAACTAGGAGGTCTGCCTAGGCGCCTCAAAGGAGGTTTTCAACTAGGATCTTTCTTTTTATATTTTTTCTCTTTTTTCCAGCCCATCGACCACCTCATAGAGGTTTTCAATTATTTATCCAATCTCATGCCCCACAAAGAGTTTTTCATTTGAGATTTTGTTCTTTTAATTTTTCCTCTTTTTCCTTTTTTTATCTTTTTTCTATCCTACTCTACTTGTAAAAAAAAAATCTCTTTCAAGTATAGGAATACTTCGAAAGGAGCCATGTGCACATCAAGATGAAAGATAAACTCATGTGTAGGATCAAAATATATTCTTTGACATGTACCTGAATTTTAGGGACCAAATGCTTTGACTTTGATGATATCAAGTATTGTTGAAGAAGAGAGTGATGCTCCATCTTGTTGATTTTCTAGAACCAAACCTCAATATAACTTGGATGCGCTTGGTTTACTTTCTAATATGGATCATTCTTCATGTCTTATTCTACCATGAAATTCAAATATTCCTTTTTTTTTTGCTTATTCTCTTAAACACATGGAAGATCTGATGGTAAACATGAGGGAGATTTCTCAATCTCTGATTCTGATGTCTGATCTTCATGAAGTGCATCCCGTGATTCTTTTGTCTTCTAATTTGAATCTTCTTCTTTTTAATATTGTCCTTAAATGACATCAAGAGAATCTATTTTTTACAATACTATTCCTGATCTAAGATGAATAACATTAGATCAAGAGAAGACGTTTGAAAGTGTTGTACCTCAACATTGAAAGAGGGTTGAGCTACTTCCTTGTGTGGGTTTGAAAATGGTTGAGTGAGAGTGGATCTATGAGATAAATGTGGTTGTGGTGGAGGTGGATGGTAGGGATAGCATGGAGTTGGTTATGGAGGATATTGAGGAAAATATTGAGGATATTGTGGATTTCTCCCATAAGGTTATTTCCAACCTTGTTTCCAAGATTGGTTTTGGAGTTGAGATGGCCAAGATTTCCAAGGAAAGGGTGTGTTCCAATTACTTTGAGATGGATTTCCATAACCTTAAAATTGTGAATTAGGTTCTTGCATCATACCAGGTTGACTAGGTTTCCATGGTCTTCTTGGAGCTACATAACATAGTTGCTTTGGTGATTGACTTGCTTCATTGTCCTCTTAGTAAACTTCTTTCAACCTTGGTATTGATAGGCAATATTTAGTAGCATGTGATTCTGCATGGATAGCAAAAATCTCAGTATCTTCATTTTTCTCATTTTGAATTTTTAACATTTCTACTTGTTCGCTTAGATTTCTAAGAATTTATGTTGTAAAGTTACTAAGAAAATTCCAAGTTCAACTTGCCTTACCGATCTTGATGTTGATTTACTTACTCTTGCCCTTCCTCTTGATATGTGCTTGCATGTTTCACAAATTTCATCAAATGATAATTGGTATACAGCTAGTCCCCTACTCATGAGATCAAGGAGATCAATCCACTCATCCCTAATTGTTCTAAGTAAGAGGGTTTTTAGTGTGTCAAGTCCTAAATGATGTATTTTTTCCCTCTTAACATTATACATTAACCTCTCTATTAGATCCTTAACGCTATCATCTTATGTTTGAGTTATTCTAAAGATTTATTCTTTAAGATCTTGATTTTTATATTTCTCTAGAAATATCTTTTGCATATCATTCCATGATCTTATCGAGTTAGACGGTAAACTCATGAACCATTTAAGAGCTCTACCATTCAATGTTGCCGGAAATAATCTCAAATTTTGAGTGTTTAGTAAGTAACCAAAAGATCTAAAAATGATTTCAAATTCAAAGATAAAGGTTTCTGGATCCTCTAACCTCATACTATGGAAGTTGGGAAGGAAAGATGGAGAGATTTTCTTCATATGCACACTAACATCAGTATCTTGAATGGGAAATCCAAGAGGATCTTCTTCATTGTCATCATCTCCATTCCTTCTTCTACCTTCTTTGCCACTTATTCTTCTACCTGAAAAATTTGATGGTGATGTGGCTCTTACTGCACCACGTGATCAAGTGGGGGGGGGGTTGGTGTTAGAGAAGTATTTTTTTGTTATTATAAAAAAAATTGAATCAGAATTCTAATGCAATGCAATTTTTGGTTCTTGAAATGAAAGATGCATAATGCAATTTTTTCTTTTTTCATAAAGTAAAAAAAATGAATCAACTATGGAAGAAAAAAATGCATACTTTGACATCTCCCTGGAAATCCAAAAAGTGATGTTTGCAACAACAATGTTGCAACTCCAAGGGCTACCAACTTAAATTATCAACCCGGGGCTCGTACAAACTTAAGAGGTGTCGGCACTATATGTGCAACATACAATGTTTCCTTATTTTTTTGATCTGATGTAATGGATTGAGTGTCATGAAATAAAATCCTAAACTGATTGCAAAACTGGAAATGTTACTTTGAAAATAAATTAATCCTAGGCAAGAACAACAATTTGTAATTGAAATCCTAGCATGAATTCAAATAAAAATGCATAATATATTTTGTAAAAATGCATGTCCCAAGTGGTTTTTATTATTTCTAAATCATGGATTTAGAGCCTAGGGTCATGACTCAAGCCTAAGAGACAAAAACCAATCTTTTGGAGCAAATTTGGTCAAGTTTACATGTGCTACAGGCGAAACAAAATTGCTACAAGAGATCTTGTTACTCTACAAGAGGAGATAAATCACCGAATGACCAAGTGAATCAAATGAAAATGGGATGGGAAAATCTTTTTTATTAATTAGGATGTATGAGGAATCCATTCCAAGTGGAATCGCTCAAAAATACCCTTGTTAACACACGATAAAAAATAGCATAAAATTACTAGTCTAAAAACTGGAAATTCAAGAACTAGTGAGCTAGTTAACCTACCAAATGCCTAACCTAATCAATTGAAAATTAAATAGGGTAAAATTTTTTATTAAATTGAATGTTTTTATTACCCAATACAAGTGGAATAAAATCAAATTAATCTCATTAACCTATTCTAAAAAATAGAATAAAATTACTACTATTTCGCCACTAGGCATTTCCAGAAATTCTAGATTTGTGAATCAGTATACCAATCGAAGCAGCTCAATGATGAATATGTCTTTTCAAAGTTTTTGTAAGGATGAATAATTATTGTGACTCTATAAATAACCTGTAAAATTACTCACTTCAATCATTTAACCCAATCCTACATCAATACTAAATGCAGAAATAGGAAAAAAAACAAAAGTAAGAGATGCATGTGAATAAGAAGTGAAAAGAAGAAAATAAAATTGTACAAAAGGGATATGAGGATTCTTGGATGGCCAAGCCCAAGGATACTCAGAGTACTATGAAGGATACTAAGCTTTAGAAGCTAAAAATGACAGTCAAATTCATTATTTTAATCAATCCAAGTACATCCCTGCTAGAAATGAAAGTGGAGCTGCAAAAACACAAGGTTTATCCACAAGAAGACTAATAAATACATGCCCCTAGAGGAAAATTAGAATTGGTAACTATAAAAATATGATGAGGAACCATTCTCCTTTAAATGAGGAAGCTTTCCTCTCAAAAATCCCTCAAATAGTGGATCTGGTTCCCAACACTAGGAATCTGCATTAAATGACACGGAACACATTCCTAGATTTTCTCAATCACTAGAGCTCTAGAATTTCTCAATGATTTCATGATATTTTGTTCATTTATTATCCAATCTTGATCCTCCTGTAGCAGGGATCAAGTCCTTAGATTACTTCCTCCTCCAAATATTCATAATTTGCCCAATATTCTCACAATATTCTACAAAAATAAACAATATTAGGCACAAATATGAAATTATCTTTAAACCTTCCTAATAAACATATTAAATTTTCATATGATGCAAAAAGAGAGGCTTAATGTGTTGAAGGATGGTCAGATGGGTCTTAATTTAAGTCTAATTTGGAGGTTCATCATGTAGTTACTAGCTCATTAATAAGCTTTTATTTCCCACTCCCAAAGACATCATTATGTATTTTAGAAAACAATTAATTGGCCAATTTCCTTAATTCCTCAATAAATATAATCATCCATATTAGATTCCTAGGACTTTTTGATGGGTAATTAACTTCACCAATAATTTTGCAGCCTCATCTCTTTCAGCCACATGTACTCAAAAACTAATTTTCCAAATTTCTTTATTTATAAAAACACAATAACATGATTAAAAATTTATAGTCAATCATTATTAGTAATAAATTATTGATAATTAAATTCTCAAATTTATTTCAGACTTAAACATTCAAAAAGGAAACACACATATGCATAATTAATTACATAAAAACATCAAGCCAAGGGATATCACATGAGCTATGGAAATGGTATAACATGATATCGGACATGAACGGGTCGACAACTATGTAGATATGTCATGTGGTGGTGATATGGTGTGTGACTTGGGTAGTCACATGGGCACCATGTGGCAGGCCAAAGTGACATGGCACTGTCTGATAGGCCAAAATTTGAATGGCTATATCTTTTGATTCAGAATCTTGATTGAGGTAAATTTTATATAGTTGGAAAGGTCTCAATGAGACGAACACAACTATGTTATTCGTTCTAATTTTTAACGAAGTTATGAAATATAATAAAAATTAGACCCCATTTCCATAATTATACCTTGGAGGTAAAGTTATAAAGGTAATTGCCTCCTTCAATAGCAAGGGGTGTGTTACATTGACTCGACAGGGGGATTTTATTATATCCATTACACATTAAATTCGAAATGTCAAATCCAAAAGAGATTAATCTATATTTCATCATTTCTTTCCATACCTAATAGTTTATATCATTGAGCATGAGTGTAACACCCTTGTAAAAATTCCATGTAAATAAAGTTAATAAAGGAAAAATAATAACCAAGGTCATGGGACATGAATTCCAAGTTGAACGTTGGGAAAAACATCCTAGTGTGGATGTTCATTTAGTTTAATATGGCTAAGGAAATTGGCAAAGGCAATGAAAAAGGATTTTGTAAGGCATGAGGCATTAATTGGCATTTATTTATGAAAATAATGGAAATTAGGATAAAAGGAATGTGAAAGGTCGTAGGTTGCATGTGAGGAGGAAAAAGAAGTAAAATAATGGAAAATTGAAGAAAATAGAGGCCTCATTTATAAAAAGGCTTTTGAGCATCATTTCGTACCTTTTGTCAATTCAGTTTCGGAGCTCTCTCTGTCTCTAATCTCTCTCTCTCTCTTGGACACTTAGAGCATCCTTGGAGCACTCTAGCATTGGATCAAGGAAAACAAAGGAAGGACATAGAAGGCAAATGGAAGCAAATATAAAGCAAGGAAGAGCAGCATCAAGCAGCTACAACGAGATTACTTATAGGTATTGATTTGCATGTATGATTTCCTTGCTATATGTGGCATGCATGGTACATGCATGTGTGTTCTTTGTTATATTATTATCATTGGCATGGTTTTTTTGAGGCATGACAATATTCTTCAACCTTGTATTTCCATTTCTGGATATCCATGGTGTGGTGGGTTCTCTTGTATTTGGTTGAGATGGATTGTTGGATGGAATTGAAGCTGAGTGGGGTGGTCCCACAATTATTCACAAGGCCTATGAATCTCAGGATGGGATACACAGTAAATATTAGTTTTGAAAACCTTAATTGATCCTAGGAATCCTTGACCGGGGAATGGTGGGATACACAGTAAATCTCTAAGGTGAATACCCTTGATTGAGACTAGGAATCCTCAACTGGTGAATAGAGGGATGCATGGTAAATCTTAGAGGAGAATACCCTTGATTGGATCTAGGAATCCCTTGACCGCTAATGGCGAGATACATGGTAAATACCAGAGGGTGGAGACCTTGTAGGCATAGGAATCCCTTTAATGGTAATGGCAGGATACACGGTAAAGTCGATAGGTTGAGATGAATAAATTCCTCACGGTTTAGATGGAGAGATCTGAAGGCATCCATGCTTGTTTAGGGTCTAGTGATTTTGTGAGGATTGTAGTAAATCATGGTTGTATTGATGAGGGTTTAGGCCTAAGAACTCCGTGGTGGGATATACGGCAAAGCCTTTGGAAGTCCTGGATGGTTTTTTGTGAGTCCCACATTCATTCTTTGAATATCGCACGGGGGTGATCGGCTGAAAGAAAGATTTGGTTCAACCCAATCTATGGTCGGGTGGTTTTTGGAATTCCTAGACCTGGTTGGCTTATGCATTCATTAATGAGAGCTCCTTCTCCTTGGTATTTCATGTGAAAATGTATTGGTTCATATGTTGTTTTTATTGTTGTTATAGCATTATTATTTTTGTCGTTATATGGTGGTTATGAGTATGTTTTATAACAAACTTGATGTATGTATCTCAACTTGTTTTGATTATAAAATGAATGTACAATGAATATATGACCTAATATATGATAATTCAGCTATTGTGATAAGGCATCAATGCTTCTTTATGAATCTCAGATAAGTATGAGACCGCTATGCTCAAATTTGTTGTTATGACATGTAGATTACATATTTGTGACATGTTTGACGAAAATATTATCATGGCTAGTAGGAGTCAAATCAAGTACTTGTACCAATGATTACGTTAGTAGCCTTATTTCATTGTTATTATTTATTTCTAGAATTTTCATGAAGTTTTGAGCAGTGGCCTGAGACCTATCCCTAAAAAGGTGGCTCAAAACTGCCTGAAAAATTCCACAATCGTTGGCATGCCTTGTTGTGGGAGTGGCTAGAAGGCTTTAGTTGTTGGCAATATGATGCAGAGTGTTGTCCTTGATGGCAACCCACTGAATGAAGATGAATACATGCGACTGTTGACATGTGTTTTCCTTGATGACAGTACACCTGATGAAGTTATTCTTGACTTGTTGGACTTGTGAAATGATGTTTGTTAGCAATATGATGCTGAGTGTTGTCTTTGAATGGAAACCCACTTGATGAAGATGATGGCAACTTACCTGATGAAGTTGTGCTTGATAGAACATGTATTGATGAACTAAAACTGATGCATCTACAGTGAGTACAGAAGGCAATGAAGAAAGGAATTCAGCATGTGATAGATCTATGATGAAAAGAATATGTCTCTAGGCATACGCGGATTTGCCTAGGGGAAGTCGCGTATGCACGCAGGAATAAACGTTCCAAGTCGCGTATGGGCAAAAGCGCTCTTAAAGTACAAAACCAGGGGTAACCACCATGGTATTGACCCATTGTATTGGGTAATGATTCGTCTAAAATGACCCCGTCCAGGAATACCATCGGAAGTAATGTGGTTTTGGCTCATGGTATTGAAAAAGGGTAAACCTATATAAGGAGAAGAAATTCATTGTGCAAACGAATGAGCGTGGGTGCAAGATGTCTGAGCTTGAATGAATACTTCTCTCTGGAGTATATCTGAATGGAAAGGGTTACAGTTGAATGAAAGATCTGAATGTATGATGCACCAATGAAGGAGTGATGAAGAAGGAGATCTAGATCTATATTGTACTTGTATTTGCTAGATTTGTTTATGGAATGATTAGATCTGTGATGAGGAGAACATCTAGGCGAACATCTGTCTGAGGTAAAGGGTAAAATCTGAAGTGATGTATCTGTTATGAAGAATTGCAATGACATTTAAAGTTTGAAGAACCATACGCTAGTTCGCCGAAGAGGAAGCGCGTATATACGCGTCTTCGATGAAGAGAAAGCGTGTATGCGCAATAAAATTAGCTCTGTAATTTGTACTGAAGTATACGCTGGTTGATGTGGACGGAAGCGCGTATATACGCTACATCAGAGAAAGAAAAGCGTGTATTCAAACTAGGGTTTGCTGAAGTCTGTGGTAAGAAATGTCTGATCTGTTCTACTGTTTTACTGATATCTGTCAGTAAGTTATATGTATCTGTTTCATGGTTGACTGTGCTTAAAAGTATGGAAAGGGTCTAGTCTGAAACGTGACCTGCAAGTGGTGTCCTAAAGGAAGCTTTGGATCCAGTGTGAAAATTGATGAAACGTGGTCCATAGAGGTGCTGAGGGTTGTAGCCTTCAATCAGGGGGTCGTAGCTCCCTTCCAGGTGAGGCTGGTAAACGAGATCAGGGGGTCGTAGCTCCCTTCCAGGAGAGGCTGGTAAACGAGTCAGGGGGTTGGAGCTTCCTTCCAGGAGAGGCTGGTAAACGAGCGCAGGTGGGTGCCTGCGTGCTGGTAGAGTCTGCACCAGCACATATGTTTTAAGATGTTTTCTCTATAATAAAATATTGAAGGCTGAGCAACTGCAGCGGTGGTTTTCTCCCGACTTGGGTTTCCACCTAAAAATCCCGGTGTTCATGTGTGATGCTTTGTGTGATGGTTTATTCTGTTCTTACTGCACATGTTTACTGTTTATTGAACATCTGATGAATGAATGATGGAATGATATAAGTAAAGAACTAATGACATAATTAGATCTCTGTGTATACGCGAGTTGCATGAAAGATATCTGCGTGTATACACGAGTTCACTAAAGGAAAATAGCGTATGGGTTTTAAGGAATGAAAAAGGTACGCAGAGCAAGAAATACCGATTCACACCCCCCCCCTCTCGCATTTTCCAAACACACGGCATGCATGTATTTTTTCATGGGAGCAGTTGAGGGTCTAGATCAACAAAATTACAAGTTGTCTCAAGGGTTAAGCACCTAGAATGGTTAGTTGCCTCCTGAATGGTCTGTAGCTTCTGAGGAAGGTCACATTGGTTTTGTTTTGTCGGTTCCACTTCCTTAAGTATACATAGGGAGTTGAATCACATCATAGTATCCTCTCGTCACATATTTAGGTGGACTGTTTATCTTGGTTAAATGTGGGAGGAGGGTAGTTACAGAGTGGTATAAGAGCATGGTTCACCCCTTGGACTGGATGTGTGGTGTGTTGGTTCCTACATGTCAGTTGCATATGTGTTCTTTTTGCTTGTGTTTTATGTGTTTATTGCATATGCATGTTGGTGGTCATGATTGAAGTTATGTCCATGCAAAATTTGATGATGTTGATGTTGGATGTGGTTGTCATGACTTCATGTCGGTTATGCATTGGTTATGCATGCCAGTGTTTATATGTTGTTCTGCATACCTTGACATGGTGATAGTTTTAGTGCATGAGGTCATGGTATGTGGTCAATACGGTCATGAATTGATAAATAGATCATGGTTGAAATTATGATTATATCTTGATATGATTATGTTTATTCATGTATTGCACTAATCAGGTTGATTTTGTAGACAATATATCATCCCTTGAACTATACTGAAGTATGTTGATTATGTTACGCTTTGGTTTAAGCTGACACTGTATACTTGCAGTAAAGAGATCAAATATGACTAGCAAGATGTTAGACTAGATTTTAGGAGTTTCTCCCTATGGATTCAATGAGCAACATGGTGATGGGTATTATCTTAATATAATAAACACTTTGAGAAGCTTGAAGGTAGAAATAAGGAGTTGCAAGGCAAATAATGACAGGATCATTTAAGCACAGGAGAATCAAGAAGATGTTAACGTATTCATCCTTCATATTTTTTTATATTTGAAGAGGCAGGGACCACTTAGGATCAGTCATGAACAGGAGGACAAGATGAAAAGATCAGAGATGGTAGGCTCATGGACACTCCGGATAGGAGAGGCGATGGACACATGTTCTATTCTATTTCTAGTTCTGACGGGCACTATGATCGTCATTGTTGTCATCCTCACAGGGGGAGTGACAGGAGATATTTTCCACATGAGTTCAAGAAATAAAATCCACCTACATTTGATGGGGATTTGAAGAAGTTGGAGGATGTAGAGGCATGGTTACTCGGGATGAAGAAGTTATTTGAATTGCATGAATACGCAGAGAATATGAAGGCCAAAATAACTATATTCGGCCTCAAAGGGAAAGCATACATTTGGTGGGAAGATTTGAAGTGGGTCGAAGACATCAAGACAAAAGAATTGAGTTGGCATGAATTCAAGAGACTTTTCATGAAGAAATACTTGTCAAAAAGGTACGATGACAGCAAAGATAAGGAATTCTATGAGTTAAAGATAGGATCGATGACAGATGAGGAGTATACAATAAAGTTTCTGGAGTTATTGAGGTATGTACCATTTATTAAGGATGAAAAAGCTAAAGTTCAGATATTTTTCCATGGATTGCCATTAGAATTTAGAGATCAGATTGAGTATGATGAGCCTTGGTATATTGAGGAAGTTAGTGGGAAACTAAAGCACGATTATAAGAAGTAAAAGCGTAAGACAGAATCTCAGCAAGGTTAAAAATGGAAAGACAAAGCTAAAGGTAAATGGAAACCAAAAATAACAAGGCCTTAGGATGCAGGTGAGAAAGAAAATGTTGCACCTTATAAGAATTTCAATGTAGTTAGACAGGGACATGGGTCACAGCCTGGAGGGAATAAAAATAGAGGTGATGGTATAGAACCATTGCAGTGTTGGATATGTGGCAAGGAGAATCTTAAGAGGGACTATCTACAGAATTAGGGTGGTAGGCCTCATATCTATAGTGAAAAGGAGGCGCAGAATGTTGGGGATGTTGGGCTGATAATTCCTCGTATCTATGCAGCATTGGATAATAGACAAGCGAATCACTAGGCATCCATTATCGATATGAACGGTAAGCTTTCTGATCACATTGTTTCTATTTTGATTGACCCTGGATATAATTATAGTTATGTTAACCATGACTTGGTGGATAAGTGTGGTATAAATAAAAATTTGCATGCAGAATATTGGTTAATGCAGTTGGTTACAGGTATAAAGAAGAGATTTCAGCATTGGGTAAGAGCTTGTACATTTGAGTTGAATGGTGTTCCTACATCAACACATTTGAATGTATTGTTGTTGGGATGATATAGTATGATTTTGGGTATGGACACATTGTATCTTCACTGGACTAAGGTGGATTGTTATGATAAGGTTATTTAATTCTTGGATGACAATGGATAACATAAAATCTTACAGGGTAAGAAGAAATATACATTAGTTAGAATGGTAATAGGTATGTAAGAAAAGTGTAGTCGCAAAAAGGGGTGTATGTTATTTGTAGTGCACATTTCTAGTGATAAAGGTAAGGAGGATGAGGATGCAGACGTATTAATCAGGTACCAAAGTTTACAGTAGTTTCAGGATGTGTTTTCAACAGATATTTCAGAGTTTCCACCTCACAGAGAAGTGGACTATTCCATTGAGTTGGTACTAGGGGAAACACCAGCATCAAAGGCACTGTACAAGATGAGCACTCCAGAATTAGTATAACTGAAGTTTCAGTTGAAGGAAATGCTTGACAAGTGATACATTAGGCTAAGTGTATCACTGTGGGGTGCATCAGTATGTTTTGTAAAGAAAAAGGATGGGACTCTCATATTATACATTAATTACAGGAAATTGGACAAGGTAACCATCAAGAACATGTATCTATCATCGAGGATCGATGACTTGTTTGATCAGTTGAAGGGAGGATCAATGCTCTTGAAGATTGATTTGAGATCAGGATACCATCATACACACATCAAGGAATACTAGGACATTTACAAGACAAATTTCTAAACCAGGTATAGGCATTATGAGTTTGTTGTAGTTCCATTTGGTTTGACTAATTCTCTAGCTACCTTTATGTGCTTGATGAATAGTGTGTTGCATCATTATTTAGACAAGTTTGTTATTGTACTCATTAGTGACATCTTGATATATTCTAAGAATGAGGAAGAGCATGTTAAACATTTAGAAATAGTGTTGAGATTAATAAGAGAGCATGAGTTGTATGTAAGCTTAGTAAATGCAGTTTCTTTCAGACAAAGTTACATTACTTGGGACATGTTGTTTCCAAGGAAGGCATAGGAGTGGATCCAGAAAAGATAAGGGCTATCATGGAGTGGGAAGCTCCTAGGAATGTGGATGAGGTAAGATAATTTTTGAAACTGGAAGGTTACTATAGGAGGTTCATCAAGAACTTCTCTCAAATTAAATATCCTATTACGTCACTGCAGAGGCAAGGTAAGAAATTTGAATGGACAGAGGAATTGCAACAAGTTTTGAGTAGTTGAAGCAGTTGTTGACAAATACTCTAGCGTTAAATATTACAGATCCATAAAAAGAGTTTGTGGTGTGTACAAATTCTTGCAAGAGAGGACTCGGTGGAGTCCTTATGCAAGAAGGACATGTAGTATGCTATGAGTCACAGAAATTGAATGAGCATGAGCATAATTATCCGACACGTGATCTTGAGTTGGCAACAATCATCGATGCATTGAAGACGTGGAGGCAATATCTTCTTGGCAGGAGGTTTGTATTGATGAGTGATCACAATGGCTTGAGATACTTGTTTGACCAGGTGAATCTAAATTTCAGGAAATCTAGATGGTTGGCCATAGTTAGTGAATTTTACTTTGAGATCAGGTACGTCAAGGGTAAAGAGAACAAGGTTGCAAATTCTCTTAGTAGGAGGATACAAGTGAATCACATAGCGACTATGAGCTCTTATGGGACGGATCTACGGGATTGGATCTTATAGGCAAGACAGTAGGATGAAAAGTATAGAGAGCTTAGGCACATGTTATAGCAAGGTATAGGTGATCAAGATGTGGATTATCATCTTACAGTAGATGGTTTGATCAGATTTATGGAAAAGATATATGTGTCGAATGAAAATGATATCAATAAGACTATTTTGCGAGATTTTCATGCAAAACCGTATTTAGGTCATCCAGGATACCAAAAGACAATTACAACAGTGAATAATTTTTATTATTGGACATATATATTGAAGGACGTGGCAGATTTTGTGGCTAGATGTTTGGCCTATTGGCAGGCGAAAGAAAAATATAAAAATCTATGTGGACTACTACAACCAATTCCAATTCTAGAGTTGAAGTGGGAGGTCATTTCCATGGACTTCATCATGGGTTTCCTAGGACATCTAGACAACATGATTCCATCATGGTTGTGGTAGACAGGTTGACAAAGGTATCACACTTCATTCCAGTGAATTCTACTTATTTAGCTAATCATGTAGAACAGGTCTTCATCAAATATGTAGTGAGGCTACATGGTGTTCCACAGAAGATTGTATCAGACAGGGATACTAAGTTCACTTCCAAGTTTTGGAAGGAGTTGTTTGTAGGTTTGGGGATAGAGTTGGCCTTCATCACAACTTGTCATCCGTAGACATATAGACAAACAGAGAGGGTTAGTAGGATATTGGAGGACATGTTGAGGATATATGTGTTGCATCAACAACGGAAATGGGAAGAGTATCTAACTCTGGTTGAGTTTCCTTACAACAATGTTTACCAGGAGTCACTTAGGATGATTCCATTTGAGGCACTCTATGGGTGGAGTTGTAATACTCCCATAAGTTGGAGTGATCCAGTGAACATGGTGTTGATAGGACCGAACATGTTGGTAGAGATGAAACATGAAATGAAGGTAATTAAGAAGAATTTAAATGTAGCACGGGATAGGTAGAAAATTTATGCAGATCATAATAGGATGCTTAAAGAGTTTTAGGTTGGGGAATAGGTGTACTTGTGTTTCAAGCCCAAGAAGAGATCCTTGAGGATTGGATCATGTGCCAAGCTTACACCTTGGTTTTTTAGACCTTTCAAGATTCTTGAAAGGATTAGGATAGTAACCTATCGACTTGCACTGTCTCTGACAATGAAATTCCATGATTTTTTCCATGTGTCATTGCTTAAGAAGTATGTTAGATATGTTGATCATGTGATTGAATGATCTGTATTGCAAGTGGAGACAAAAGGATAATTCCGTCTGAAACCTCAGAGTATTTTGCAGATAAAGATGCTCATGCTCCGAAACTAAGCAATCAAGTAGGTTAAATTGCAGTGGAAGCACTTTGGGCCCGATGAAGCTACATGGGAGATGGCAGATCAGATGTGGGTTACGTATCCTTCTCTATTCGCTAGTTGAGTAAATGTTTTTGGTATATATTTTGGTGTGATTTTTTGGTATATGTACATATGTATATGGATGTAAATACCACCATGACTTGTGTTATAAAGCTCCAATAAGAGGTATGGGTGTCATGTCATTATGGTTTCCATGTTAGTTTGCTTCTCAGTGGGTTGATCATTGTAAATATTGTAATGAGCTAAGTTATAAAGCTCCATGGGTAGTATGTTTTGTTTTCAGCGGTCTTGCTGGTTATTGGTGCCATTGAACACCAAGGACAGTGTTCCCCTAAGGGAGAGGGTTCTGTAATAGCCCTGGTAAATATCCCATGTAAATAAAGTTAATAAAGGAAAAATAATAAGCAAGGTCATGGGACACGTATTCCAAGTTGAATGTTTGGAAAAACATCCTAGTGTGGGCGTTCATTTGGTTTATTATGGCTAAATAAATTGGCAAAGACAACGACAAAGGATTTGGAAAGGAATGAGGCATTAATTGGCATTTATTTATGAAAATAATGGAAATTAGGAGAAAATGACGGTGAAAGGTCACAGGTTGCATGTGAGGATATAAATGAAGGAAAATAATGGAAAATTGAAGAAAATAGAGGCCTCATTAATAAAAAGGCTTATGAGGACTAGTTGGTACCTTTTCTTAGTGTTTTTTTGGTGCTCTCTCTCTCTCTCTACTCTCTCTCTCTCTCACTCACTCCTGGACACTTAGAGCATCCTTGGAGCACTCTAGCATTGGATCAAGGAATGCAAAGGAAGGACAAAGAAGGAAAAGGGAAGAAAAGATCAAGCAAGGAAGAGAAGGATCAAGTGACTACAATGATATTAATTGCAAGTATCAATTTGAATGTGTGATTTCCTTGCTAGATGTGGAATGCATGGTACATGCATGTGTGTTTTTCGTTCTCTTTCTTTCATTGGCATGGGTTTTCCAAGCGTGACAATGTTCTTCAGCCTTGCCTTTCCATTTCTGAATAGCCATGGTGTGGTGGGATCTCTTGTATTTGGTTGAGATGGATTTTCAGATGTAATCGATGCTGAGTGGGGTGGTCTCAAAATTATTCACAAGGCCTAGGAATCCCGAGATGGGATACACGGTAAAGCTTGGTTTTGAACACCTTGATTGAGCCTAGGAATCCTTGACCGATGAATGGCGGGATAAATGGTAAAGCTCAAAGGTGAATTCCCCTAATTGAGCCTACGAATCCTCGACCGTTGAATGGAGGGATACACGGTAAAACTCAGAGGGGAATATCCTTGATTGGGCCTAGGAATCCCTTGATTGGAAATGGCGGTATACACAGTAAAGCAGAGAGGTTGATATGGAAAAATTCATCACGGTTTATGTGGAGAGATTCAGAGGCATCCATGTTTGTTTAGGGCCTAGTGATCCGGTGGGTATTGTGGTAAATCCTGGTTGTATTGATGGGGGTTTGGGCCTAGGAATCCCTTGGTGGGATATACGGTAAATCTTGAGGAAGCCCTGAATGGTTTGTTGTGAGTCCCACATTCATGTGTGGAATATGGCACGAGGGTGATTGCCTGAAAGAAATATTTGGTTCAACCAAATCTATGGTCGGGTGGTTCATGGAAGTCCCATGCCTGGTTTACTTATGCATTCATTAATAATATCTCCTTCTCCTTGGTATTTCATCTGTAAATGTATTGGTTCATATGTGGTTTCTATAGTTGTTATATCCTTATTATTTATGTTTGTTATATGTTGGTTATGAGTATGTTTTATGACAGACTTGATGTATGACCCTCATCTTATTTTGATTAGAAAATGAATGTACAATGAATATATCACATAATAGATGATAATGCAACTATTGTGATAAGGCATCAATGATTGTTTACAAATCTCAGATAGGTATGATACCCCTATGCTCAGATCTATTGTTATGACCTGTAGATTACATATTTGTGACATGTTTGACGAAATGCATGTCATGGATAATAGGGTTCAGATCAAGTACGTGTACCAATGATTGAATTAGTAGCCTTATTCCATTATTTTTATTAATTTCTGGAAGCTTCATGAAGTTATGGACAGTGGCCTGAGACGTAGCCCTGAAAAGTGACTCTGAACACAAGGTCGCTAACACAGAACTACCTGAAAAATTCCATAGTCGCCGGAATTCCTTGTTGTGGGAGTGACTAGAAGGCCTCAGTCTCATTCCTGGTTTTTCATGGGAGTGACTAGAAGGCCTCAGTTGCATTCATGGCTTGTCATGGGAGCGACTGAGGGTCCAGATCATAAAAACGACAACTTGTCTCAGGGTTAAGCACCTAGAAGGGTTGGTTTCCTCTTGAAGGGTCTATAGCTCCTTAGGAAGGTCAGATTTTTTTTGTTTTTTTGGTTCCACTTCCTTAATATACATGGGGATTTGAATCACATCATAGTATCCTCTCGTCACATTTTTACCCCAGTGGACTGGTTAGCTTGGGTAAATGTGGGAGGAGGGTGGTTACAATGAAGACACCTTGATGATCCATGAATATGTTTTCATCTTATTTTCCTTTTACGAAAATTTTTTATACTGCCACTAAATATGATACATTACTTGCGTAGTAATATTCTATAATATTCCAAATCTGAAATTTTCTACAACAATAAGAATACCTCAAGGTATTCCAAAGTTGGAGAACAGAAATTTATCATCTCATATAATGTATTTTAACACATAGCTTCAATAGAACAATCACAGCAACAAACTATGCCTTTTTACAATTCACCAAGTGGGGAAAAGCAGCTGTTTTTGCCTCAAAAATGCTATTTTCTGAATATTGAGCTAGAATAGTGGAAAATAACGGTTTTTTCCCTTAGAATAGGCAATATATGACATGCATGCAAAATATTTTCAGAAACAAATGCAATTAGCCTAGTTAAACAGGCCTCCCATGCTCACAACTGCTAAAAATGGGCAAAACCCCAAGACTACAAAATGTCGGAGCAGCTGCACAAGTGACTGTGTAGTATAAAGAGAGGTTAACACAGAAAATAGAGAAATACATCTCATAATGTTATTAGAATACTCAATGATGTACAAAAATAGAGATCTATTCTCTTTTATACAGATCCAAGAAGACCCAGCAAGGGTTTCTTGACAGAAAAGATACACAAGAGAAAGTTGCTGCAAAATATATGGCTGAATAATGATGTATGGCTGAAACTCTGAAATATATGGCTGAAAAAGCAAAGAAATGGCCGTAGATGTTGCTCCTAGCTTTCCCAAAGAAAGGCTGATCCTCCTCTTGGGAAACTAGCTCCTCAAAATGGGTTTTTAACCCCTTCCACTGCACACCTTAGGAAATAACGCAGTTTTATAAAGGGAATGCATTTTTTCTGAAGGTATATGCTTGGCCCAACACCAGGTAGTGGAAAATTCATATCAGAAACCTCCTCTTAGATTTCTTGAACAAGATCTCCAAGAAAGAGTAGGGAATCCCCACCCGGGCAAACCCTTGCACTAAGCAGTGCAGAAACTTAGCTAAATAGCCAAGTATGCAGGAATTATAAGCAGAACACATGAAAATATAATCTCCAATATTTCCATATGCTTTCCATCTCCTTCATTATATAATTGATGAGCTTCCTCACCAAGGGTCCCACCCACTATGAGGTTGCTTCCATGCAAAGGCTCCTCCACAAAAACTGTGTTGTCCAACAAGATGGTGCAATGTATCTAGACAGCTTTGTTGACTTGGTCAACCTTGAATGATTCTTCATGCCTTGTCCCTTTTCACACTCAAGGTGCCTTCATTTTATCTAGCTAGATTGATCTCTATTCACATTGAGTTGGCTTTATGTAGGATCCACTTCTTTGAGAATAAATCATGTTGACTTGGTAAAACTTGACCTTGCCCACATAGTTTAGACCTTGTTCACACATGTGGATGCTTGAACTAGTTATTATATGATCCCCTTTCACACTAAGAGGGATTTTTATTCATACTTGAGCAAATTATGAGCCTCCTTTCCCATTTATTCATCAATCTAAGTTTCAAGAGAAAAATTAATGTTCCCATTAGCTTAAGCTAATTTAGGAATATTACATATTCCTTTTGAAGGGTCTTTCTATTCTTATATGTATGCTTCCTTTGCTTCCTTTTATTCAACATAATTCCTTATATCTCCTTCCACTTATTAAATTGATTCCTGAAGAACATAGCTTTGACACCAATTGTTGCAAATACTAAGAGGAGGTTAAACCAATATTTCAGGAATTATTACAAATTTATACATTCATTTACTTTCACCATTAAATTATATATGCATCATTAAGAAACACATAAACATGACATCTACATAATTCATATGAACACAAAGTTTTTTTTAGGGTGGAAACCCATAAAGGGAGAAAACCACCATTCTTATTCTCCTCTTATTCAATATTTACATAATTCACTAGCACTGACTAGTAGGAATCACCCACTCTCTTTACAATGTTTCACTAGTACCCACCGACAAGAAGCACCATCTCCCTTACGTTGTTTCACTGGCACCCACAGGTAAGAAGCATCCACTCCCTTAAATGTTTCGCTGACATCCACCAACAAGAAGAATCAACTCCCTTATTTGATTTGTTGGCACCCACCAGTAGGAAGCACCCACTCCCTTTATTGTTTCACTGTCACCCACCAGTAGGAATCACCCACTCCCTTAATTCAGTTCACTAGCACCAGCCAGCTAGAGGCATTGACCCCAAAAATGCTATGGACCTCCATTTCATCCGTTTTAAAAATAGATCCACTCCCTTTCTTACAATTTCAAAATCAACACAAACTCTTACTGCAAATCTCTCTCTACTCAACAACACCTACTTGTTCATCAACAACCACAACAATACATTCATCAATAACACATCATTAGTATCCTTCAATAGCTAATTAATCCAAGGTCTTCATGAAATATTGCAGTAGCATAATTTCCTATGAACATATAATCTTGCTAATAACATCCAAACCCTAGCAAAAACATCAATCCAATTATGACTTCAAATAGTAGATCAGTTCAACACATGGTCTTTACCAATAAAAACATAATGATACACCCTGTCATTTGTAGTGCACAAATTCTCCCACTCATTAGTATTACTATCGCAATACAATAATTACTCTGAAAAAAAATAGGTATCGTAAATAGGCATTGATTGCAATGAAAACCCTAACTCAACATTCAAACCCTGCGAACAACAATGATCCAATTCTGCCACCTCATAGTAGCCCTGCTCAACATGCATTCATCATCAATAGTAACATAACAATATACTATGTCATCTTGAAAATAAATAGATCAACAAGAAATTCAATTCGAAATTTCAACCAACATCGCGTAAACCCTAGATTCCTTGCACTTTTAGACAACATTCAGTATAAATAAAAAATTAAATTAATTAATTATAAAAAATAAAAATTAGTATGAGCCGACAAGAAATACATTTCCTCTCTATAACTATTAATAAGTTATGTTATTCATGCTCATGCATATCAAATTTTGGACAACGAATCCCTGACCATGGACTCACCTAGAAAGTCTGAAACATTAGGTAAAAAAACAAATCACAATTTCTTCCACGCATTTTTCAAAACATTCAAGTTCCAGTAGCAATAACATTGATCTTTGCAATACATATCCTAATTAGCAAGTAACACCAACTCTTGTTTATACTAAATTCAATTATGGATACACTTCAGCAGCACTATGAGCTCAACTCCTCATATACATCAGATCAACAACATAAACCCTGAGGCATATTAGACATAATACATCAACTATTTCATAGCCCAGAATTCCAGCAATATCTCCATTACATCAACCAAGATATTATTGCAGCTCCGACATCATCAAGCATGAATTGTTAGTAACATCGCAACAACAAGTGGCCATCTGAGCGATTTCAATATGATTATATCCTGATTATACAATTTGTGAGCTCAAAATGTTGTTAATATATTATTGTGATTATGCAATAAACAATGAATAATGCTATCATATCCATTTTGATCCTAGATTCCAAACAATATTTCTGGCATAACTAAACACAACTATGGTAAATAGACATTTAAACACAAGGAAATATTCCCCTAGCCATGCAATGATTACTCACAATCAGAAAAACCATCATACATGATGGAAAACCAACAAACTATAACTTATCTTCTTCATAAGCTCAACCCCTCAAGGAATTCTAGTCCCAAAATCTAAACAACATACAATCAACTATGATTCTTTAGTCCAACATAAATATTCAATACTTCAATGTTAGTTTCAACATACTACTGGTTAGATCTAGCAATAGTCTTTAAGGCATGCTCCAATATAAACCATCACAAAAGGCAACAATCCCTTTGCTCCAATATAACTTGGTCCTTTAGTGAACAACTTAAGAGAAATAAATCTTGGTTATTAAGTATAATTAGCTTAGAATTTTTCAATCACTCCACAAATCTAAAAAATTCAATGCACTAGAATAGAGAGACATCATAGATTACTGTATCAGGTCAATCCTTACTTTCATGCGAGGGCAAGCATGATCATAATGTGGTTACTCCAAAAGTGAACTAGCCTCGATTGCTTGCATCAAATTAGAAGACCAATCGCATTACATATATTTATAAAATAAAACTCGTTTACACCAACCTTGTACTTACTCCAAACATCATGTGACAATAGTAATATCAACACTATAATTTTCCTATGCATACCTTTGTTTTCAATAATCTGCAGTGCAATGCCTTTACACGCCAGATTTGATGCATATATCGAAACAAGCGATCAATCTGATCACTATAGTATTTTCCAAATCAAAAGAGACCTCCTCAGTTTCTAGAGTCTAATAGAGAGCTAATACCTTGTATTACACTACATCAGGGATAGACCTTATGCCAGAACAAGAATGACACCAATTTTGACTTGTACAAAAAGAAAAATTCAATGTCAAATCAAATATGTTGAGTGAAAATAAAATCAGAGAAGGTATTGAATCCATCTTACTTAGAAAATGAGAACAACACACATGATTTTTCCATACCACTTAACCTGAGGCCAAAACACAAGAGAAATAGAGTTCTAACTATGCAATTGATCTTACATGACACTACAAGGAAAATACCCTCTAGCGGATGTTTTTGAGGAAGCCCTTATAAAAATAGCCCAGATATTCATTTGTAGTGAAGGTATCTAGAGGAGGTTGGCAGGTGGAGGATTTTTCAAATGATTTTTGTCTAGTGCGTTTCTCATCGTAAACTACAGCGCTGCGTTTTACTAAAAATGCACTGGTGTGTACTAAAAATTGGCACACTAAGACCCCATGCCCTTCGTAAAAACTCGCCTGGTGCGTCTAATTACTATAGCTCACTGGTAATCTATGTATAAACAGGCCTGGTGCATCGCAGTAATCCAGCACACCATAATGACATGTGGTGCGCCATCGATAACAGGGTTAAATAAAAAATAAAATTATCAGCCGTAAAAAACGTCATTTTTATTTCTTCAGTGCTACAAACCACTCAAGCACCGGTGTGAAGTTGTCTTGTGTGAGGTGCCCTGCCATCGGTGCTCCCATAGCACGCATTGTTTTCATCCATTTCCCACCTTGTGGAGTTTGAATTTTAGAAAACGGTGGGAAAATTTGGTTTCTTCAATTTCTCAGTAAATACGCCTCCTCGATGCACAAATATACAAGTATTTTACTTGTTTCTCAATAACTAAATGTTTTAGCGGATTAGATTTTGAAAAAACCTTAAAATTAACCATTTTAAAAAAAAAGTATGCGCAGTGTGCTCAAGATATTCGGCTCGCACCATTTGTGGCTACAGGTCGCACCACGAACGGTGCTAACTGAAACCACACTGGGTTCCGATGCGTTACAAAAAAATGCACACCATGACTAATTTTAAAATTAACATGGCGATGTGTTTGTTCACTGTTGACTATGTACTAGTGTCGAGAGGGCGGTGTGTTAACCAAACTATCTGCCCCAGGGCGGATAGTTAGATCAACGCACCGCCTGCCTAACAGCATTACATAGTCAACAGTGTGGTCATTTACAGGACCACACCATTGACCATGTACTATTGTTAGGAGGGCGGTGCATTAACCAAAATATCTGCCTCGGGGCAGATAGTTAGGTCAACGCTCAGCCTGCCCAACAGCAGTACATGGTCAACGGTGCGGTCTTTTATAGGACCGCATCGTTGACCATTTATTATTGTTGGGCGGTGCGCTGACCTAACTATCTGGATAGTTTCGTCAACGTCCCACCAAAAAATTACTTTTTATCTTTTTCATTGCACAAATAATTTCCATGCACACTGAGAACGGTGCACGATAAAAACGTACGCATGGGTATCAGTGCGTGACTATTTTTTTGTGCGCACCGACTGTTTTTTTTTCAAAAAAAAAAATTATATATACATATATATATATATATATATATATATTTAAATACATTTCTCATTTAATAAAAAAAAATGTATTTAATATGTGAATCATTCAGCGACGTCAACAGAGAGAACAAAGGGAACAAAAAGAACATATGGAGGACCAGTATAATGTGATTCACCTGTGGGAGGCACAAGAGAGGGAGAGACTTATGTACCCTCACCCTATTATGGCAGCCACCTAGTTGCTCCTAAGGGAGGTAGGCCTCCTCAAGTTCTATGAGGAGGCTACATCCCTGAAGGGCCATAGTGGGTTATTGGGACAACTGATCTACAGGTGGGATTCCCACCGAGAGGCTTTCCGGGTCAGTCCTGGCTAGTGGTTCGCACCCACTAAGGAGGAAATATATTTTATTACTGGCCTATCTAGGAGAGGGTAGGATTTTCCCCAGTTCCCAAATATGCCCGTCAGATATGTAGCAGGGAGTCAGTTGGCGTACTCCCAAAGATACATTAGGGACGATATAGTTTCTCCTACATATTTTTAGCTGTATGGTGGTCAGTTATGTATTGCTTCATTTGGTGCAGAGGAGGTGAGGTGCCTCTCACTACTATTGACGGCCATTTCACACTATACCAGTGACGGGAAACACATTAGTTGCTCGCTTTTATTTTATGTTGATTCTTTATTCCAGACGCCACAACTTGTGAGATGGTGTGCGATTTTTTGCGGCATTTTTGTACATTATTAGATAAATGTCGTTCTCAGGCACGTGGGAGGTTGACCTTGCTTTTTTCTTCAGAGTTAATTTTTTATTTTTTTATAGGTTTCCAAAGATGAGGCCTACTTTTGTTTGGCAGCCTCGTAGGCCGATGCTGCATGTACGGATGCAGATGTGGGGCTAGATGATTTCCAAGAGGGGCCAGTATGACTTTCTCGTGAGGATATCTCCTGATGCACTGGAGTTGCTATCTAGTGTTGATGATCACTCCTTCGTTCTGGTGCCATGTCTATATGCCGGTTTGGATTGGCGAGGGTGTAAAAACATCCTCTTCACAGAAGATGAGCCGCCGGATGCAAGAGGTAATATTAGTGTTTCCTTTAAATTAATATAGTTTCATTTTATTGTCTTAATTAATTAATTAGAATTATTAAATTTATTCTAACATGTTGTTTAACTTGTTTTATAAAATTGTTTAATGAAAATGTCTAATTATTGTTGTGTACTATATATTTTGTAGATATTGGGACATTCGTTCCACCCCCACCAAATGATACAGGTGTAGATGTTGACAAGGAAATGGCAGAGGTGGAGGATCATGGTGACAGACCTGATCCTGATCGGGTGCCGATACTCGCGAGGGTGAGGCATAGGCCGGACACCTGATTCAGGATGGAGTTGGGCGACCAACTCTGTTGACTCCTAGTTGATGAGGGAGTCTGCCCGACTATGATCAGATAGATCTAAGTTGACTGTAGGCTCGCACAGCTCTAGAGAGGCATGCCCCTCGATATGTTGACCCTAATGCATCATTTCGTTGGAGCTTCCAAAGCACTAACGCGGGCAAGGAGGGGTAGGATTCATGGAGATGCACGACAGAGAAACGCCTCATCTGATGATCATGATTATGAGGGGAGTGATCATCATTCTAGTACTCCACCTCCTCCTCTTTCACCTCGCGCCGGTGGAAATCGTGATGAGAAGCCAGCATCCATTCCTGATCAGCAAGCATCGTCTAAGCAGTCTGCACCATCCCAATAGAAACCTAGTCCTGAGCAGGCATGTCCATCTGAGGAGGCAGGTCCATCTGAGCAGGTCGTTGCACCATCCACTGAGCAAGCTACTCCATTGACGAGTCATCGGCAGGTAGACATTTCTGAGAAGATTTCACCATCGACTGATCAGCAGGCATGCCATCTATCTGAGCATGAGGCTGCACCATCGACTGAGCAGGCCTCGACTAGTACTAGTATTGATGTACCACCACATATTTGACATTTATATGTAGTTATATTACAGTTGTATATTTTTGACATTATACAATTATATATATATATATATACAATTGATGTACTTAATTTTCATGTTGGTCATGTTCATCATGATGTGTATATGGTTAAGTCATGTTAGATATGTTCATTTAATGTGCTTGCAGATAGATGTGTATGTGATAGCAGTTATTTGACATGAGATGCATATCTGATGTTTGTCTTGTGATGATGTTATACAATGCTTATGTTTTGTTACATGATCATGATCACAATGATTAGATGATGTTAGCGAATTTCAATGTGTATTTTAGTCGAATATGATGTTAGTACGATGGTTATCATGATCATGATGTTTATTTTTAATATTAAATCATGATATTTATTAAATATTATGTCGTGATTGTAATTGAAATTTTAATATTAATTGTATGTAAAATTGTAAAATTGTAAAATTGTGATTGTAATTGTATGTAAAATATTTGTAAAATTGTAATTGTAATTGTATGTAATTGTATTGTGAAATTGTGAAAATTGTAATTGTAATTGTATGTAAAATTGTGAAATTGTAATTGTAATTGTAATTGTATGTAAAATTGTAAAATTGTAATTATAATTGTAATTGTATGTAAAATTGTAAAATTTTAATTGTAATTGTATTGCGAAATTGTAAAATTGTAATTGTAATTGTAATTATATGTATTTTCATCATTCAATTTTATTAAAAATTTTAAATTTGTGAATTTGTAAAATTGTAAATTAAATCTCAATTTTGAACCATAACTATCGTAAGCAAAATGTATACCGTAAATATTGTTAAATTAGCATAATTGTATAATTGTATAATTGTAAATTTGTAAATTTGTATGAATATAAATAATTGTAAGATAATAAATCTAGAATAATATGAATTTTTGTAACATAATAAAGTTTAGAAAATAATGCGAATAAATATATGTTTAGAATTATCATTATTTTATTATGATCTTACATACCAAAAATAACATTATACATTTTGAAGATTTCATTCAAACACATTTAAAGCAATCAAGTAGTTGTATTATTTTAGGAATTGACATTATAAAAAAAAATACTTTATACAATGCGCCATTGTTTTCAAGATCAACATAATTGCAAATTATCAAGTGAAATGATTTTAACATTAACAAAATGCAAACCAATTAATTCAAAATACGTATTATAATGTTTCGAAAAAAAAGAGTCTTAGTAATTATAAGGTTTAAGTCCTCTTATTTATAAAAACCCATCTTAAAAAGTATAAATGATGAAATAACACATGTACCATATCACTCTCGGTTCTCATGATCACCCTCATTATCTTCCAGATCGCTTGGCATGATAACACTATTGCTCTCAAAAATATGTTTTGATCTAGGGTCATGTCTCAATATGAACCACCAATCCCTATCCAACACATCTGGGTAAAAAAATACCTAGTTGCAATGTTTGAGGAAAACATAGGGCTCCTTAGTTTCATCCCACATCTTTCTAGAGAATCAGCCTACTATCACGATCTTCCTTTACATTATTCCAATCAAAGGTGTCCCACCACTTCCACCTAAAAATAACACATTGGAAATAAGAGAAATCCACTTCAATGATATCTTGTATCTTTCTAACGTAACCTAACGTCCCTCGTACTAGGTTTTGATCGCGGTGGCTAGCTCGACTAGATTGATCGAACTCAACTTCCACTCCACATTCTTGTTTCATGTGTCCATCATTGACATTTTCTATGTGAAAATGGTGTCCATATGCCAACATAGATGGGAACAAATTCACCTATAAAAAATTTAAAAAATCATAGTGTCATGTATCTTATAATAACCCAATTGTTAAAATATGAAATATAGATATTACATTTCAAAGGTGAATTATTACGTTTAAAATGTACATAAATAGATTATTACCAAGTGGGTGCACCCAATCCCTACGTTTAGCGCATCCTCTTTAGCACGCAGGTAGCGACCGGTTGCATCGTATTTCTCTCTCACTTGGTCATCAACCCAACTATTGGGGCATATAATTGGCATATTTACTTTTAAATGGCCAGGATAAGGCACACTTCTACCATTCAACCATCTGAACTCTTTCCTGTCACTATCCCATTTCATCCTCCTTTGTTCGTACAATGCGACCCACGGTTGTGTCACTTCGGAATTGTAAAGAACGAATTTATTGATTGCTTCAATGTTGGCATTCGTTGATGAAACAAACCAACATATAGTACATATGAGATCAAAATATACATTATATCGAAGTTCAACATAAATATTTACTTTGTGTAAATTTAAAAATTATAAGTCACTTCCTTTTATCAAGCACCTTTTTCCATTCATTTGGAGAAGCTCCCCTTATCTTTTTTCTTCATCCCTTTCATCACCCAAAATCACCGCACCTGGTCTGTTGTCGATCTTCTTGATGTACTCACTAGGATAATAAAAAGACTCATACGATATGTACCCCTCTGCCATAGACCCCTCGGGTTTTTCCCTTTGTTGAACAAAACCTTTCAGTTTCTTTATGTACCTCTCTAAGAAGAACATCCAATGACAAGAAACCACCCCAACTAATTCAACCTCATCTACTAGGTGGATTAGAAGATGAACCTGCAAGTCCATGAATCTCACTGGTAGTGCCTTCTCAAACATACAAACAATCTCAACTATCTCTTGACGCCACCGTGGAATGATAGCCACATGAATCTCCTTTGAAGTGATCCAACGTACAAATGCAGATAATTTAGATATGGCACGTCCTAGGTCCTGGGGGAAGTCATGTTTCACACACCCACGCATGAACAAAGGATAATGACACTACAAAGTTATAAACACATGCAATAATATACAAAATTAGTTATGTTTTATGATCCCTGCATGGCATAAAATTTATTAATATAACAAATAATAAAATCATGTTTTTGACATTATAAGTACTCTTATAATATTCAAATGATCATGCGATTTCAACCCTGACAAATGGTCATCCACGGTGAAGCAGCACCGTAGTGAAGACCCATATGAAGATGGCACCCTCATGCCTATTATAACTTCCTTTGCCAAAGAAAGATCACCTTTTTTTAAAAGCCATGTGACATCACCTTCTTTGAAATACCAATTAGAGGGACCAGTGCCTGCCTCTGATCCTGTACTTTCTAATCATCTTGGAAAATGTTTATTTTTAGTTTTTGAAGTAATAAGATCTTTCCTAACAATCAATGTGTCACTTTTTTTCGACGATATGTGCCTCCATAAATAAGATGAAACAGTTTTAAATATGTTCATGGGATCTAATAAGTGGGTAATTTTAAGATGCTCCAAATATGGGAGGTTATAAAAGATAAAATTCATTTTCATCCCAATGGACAATTTCTCAACATAAGTGTCAAAGAATTTTGGATCATTGAACATAGGCTCCCCATTTGAATCAAACATTTCTATGAACTCCTTATCCTTCTCTCTCTCATATGCTCTAATTCATTCAGTTGGTGTCATTATTAGAGGCCTTTGGGTTCTCTCTCGTTTACCATTGAAAGTGGATGTTGCTCTTATGTATGGGTGTTCTTCTAGGAGGAATACCCTTTAACATTCAGACACTAGATTTCGTAGGTCGTTGGACCATCTAGATTTCAGAGAAGGTCCACAACATTTACATCCAAAATACCCTTTTGTTACAAGACCTGTGAAATTATTGTGTACAATATCCATGGCACGTTAAAGAATATCATGAAGATCAGAACAATTACAACGAATTAAATAACTAATATGCGAAATAATATTATTACGTATATAAACAAATAAATAAACATGTAATTTACCAGATCAAACTCTAAGCCTAGATAATCATGTGCCATGTAAGCACATATTCCATACAACATAAAACTCCTCTCTGTTGTGATGGGTCTTGATACATCGTATACATTTATCCCTTCCCATCACTCCTTCAATTCATCTACTAGTGGTTGTAAGTAGACATCCATATTATTCACTTGTCTTCTACCAGGGACTATAAGAGCCAACATAATATGTTCATTCTTCACGGACAACAATGGGGGGGGTATCGTTATTGATCACTAATACAAACCAAACATAATAGTTGGTGTTTTGGAGGGAATATGGGTTGATGCCACCCATGGATATGCTGAGTCATAGACTTCGTCCTTCATCCTTGAATTTTTCGGGCCATGTATCCTCTATATGCTTCATGGCTATTGAATCTATTGGGATTCACATAACTCCCAACTCACTTATGTGTGAGGCATGTCATCCCTACAACATAGCTAATTCTTTGCAACGAAAGAGCCTTTGAATCCTTGGGATTACAGGCATGTGCCTCATTATCTTAAAAGGAGGACCACATGATTTTCCCTTCTTTTTTTATTTATCATAAATTTCATGCCCACATTTTGGACATATCTCTTTTTCTGCATATTCTCATCTATATATAATACAATCATTTTTACATGCATGATATGATATGTACTCAACACCAAACATTTTCAACAATTTCTTTGCCTCTTCGCAACTACCGGACAAGACATTATCACTCGGAAGAACCTTATCTTTGAATAACCTGTATTTGGTCATGGACAATATTAAATGTACATTAATGCCAATATAATTATTAACGATCATAAAATTGACCATTTGTTCATTGTGTGATTATATTTCTCAAAATATAAGGGAGGACTTGATGGTCAATTACCTCAAAATTTCCAAGAAACATGCATTCAACAAGCCAAACTTTGCTTTAAATTTGTACAGTAACATCATTGTCCCCAAATAGGTAGAATTTGATTCACTGCCAAGTCCAAAGAGAGGGGTGGTGGAAGCAAATTTAAGGCTTTCGAAAAAGGTATCAGCGATATGATCATCATCCCCTAGTTGATCATCATTATGGAATGCATCTAATAACATTGTCTCCATGGCAGTCGTATCCCTTAAGTAATCATCCATACCAACCTCTATTTGATTGCCTCCATTGCAAGATTATGAAGAACTACTATTGTTGTAGTCATTCCTAATTGGTGAATTTGGACGTAGTTTGAATTGAATAGGTGGTTGATTCAACCATTCTTGGTATCGTTCCTCTCCGATTTTTTCTCTTAATTCAGCCTTCTCTCGATTTTACATTGTCGTTGGGTGCAACGAAAGATGGTAGGTAGGTCGCTCATCATCACTAGAATCCTAATAATTTCAAAAAAAATATTTCAACGTGATTAATACAAAACGATGATATTAATTAGTAAGCACGTCGACAATGCATGATTAATTGGTTTGGCGTTGAAATAATTACATTAATATACCAAACAATTATGATTACCATCATTGTCCCAATATTGTGGCTAGAAGATGCAATGTTCAATTGGCACGATGAAGCGGATGTCCATTTTAATCTACCAAATGCGCCTTGTGGTATGCTACTTCTGAGAAGAGCTTCTGACGTTTTGGAGTTGTTTGAATATTTTGTGCATCTGAACTCGATTTTGAATCTGCATGAACCTGCAAATGTGTATACATTAATTTTATTCATTTGATTGACATGGATAGAAAAAATAAATTCAATTTGATAATGAAAATATAAATAAAATCTGAAGTAAATATTACATCTGGAGATGGATAGGGAGAAATCTGCAATGGAATTTGAGAAATATTATGGAACGAGCTGGATTTTGAAGAATTTTGATTTGATATAATTACGAGATTTTCTCCCTTCATTTGAGAAAAATCAACAATAAATTTTGGTGTACATACCTAAAAGTAATTATGGTTCCTTAAAAATTGAATTATTGTTATCAGTGATAATGTACAGTTAATCGCACTTGTGCGTTTTAGTTATGTGCACCGTTGCAGTGTTATTAACTGACGCACCAGTGTGGTTAGTTAACAAATGCACCGAATATCCGAAAATTAAAAAAAAAAACTCAAATTTATTTTTTTAAGTGAAAAAAACGGTAAATTGAAAAATGGGTGGAAAATTATTCTCAGAAATCTAATTTCATAAAAAAGTTCTTTAAACAGTAGAAGCTATTCATTATTTCATTATTTTTGCAAAAAAATTTAGGGATGGATTTGCACGAGAGACATACCTGGAGCAAGAGAGCACGAGAGCATTGGGAGTAGCAAAAGACTTTCGAACAACAACACTATTCAGAGAATCGGAATTTGAAACATCTGGTGATTCACACAAAAACCTTGTATTATATTAAAATTGTTAAATTTTATTGTAATAATTATTTTTTTACAGTTTCTGTTGGATTTAATACATGAACAGTAAAAAATTTAAATTTTACTATGCACATTCAGATAAAAAAAAAAACAAAACAAAAAACAAAAAACAAAAACAAACAAAAAAACAAAAAAAACAAAAACAATAAAAAAACAATAAAAACAATAAAAACAAAAACAACAAAACAAAATCCATTCTTACGTTAAACCCTTGCTTTTTCTTGTTTATGCCCTGCTTCTTCTTGTTTTTGTGACTTCACAAATAGGGATTTTCATTTTAGATTTATAGGATTTGTAATGCTATATATATATGTGTGTGTATGTCATCTAACCTGCGAGACCACTTTCAGAGTTGGATCCAATCCATGTTGGCCCTTGCATGATTTTTTTTAAAACATATTTTTTTTAATCGGTGTCCTCTGTTTAAAATAGCGCACCAGTGCGCTATTGTAGTATAGCACACCATGCGCGTACTATTTGATAAAAACATTTTTTTATTAATTTATGTTTGTGTTAATTGGTGCACTAGTTAACATATAATGCACTAGGTCTCCTTGTTGACAGAGACCACTATACGGTGTTTCTACTATTTTGGCGATGCGTTTATAAGAACCTACCACACCACCTTTGGTGCTGGCTGACAAGATATCAAGTAACAAAAATACTGATAGCACTTTGAGAAAAGCAAAAAAGGCAAGTTATTTGTAAATTCTTTACAAAAATTATTATTTTTTAAGTATATGTAAGTTTAAATAATATGTATTGTTTACTGTGTATCATGCAGAGTCACAAAATGATGAAGCTCGATAAGGTTGTTTCTAATCTAAGACCAGAAAAGCGTAAAATCTTGATGGAAAAATTGGAGAAGGATGAATCAGGTGATTGAAAAAATACTATCGATCCAATATGAGTTTCTTTTTTGAATTTTCATTAATAATATACTTAAAAATATTAGATAACATGTTTCAAACAATCTATTAATTCACACATGTTTAATGTTATACAAGGACCAACAACGAAGAAAAGGAATGTTGTTCTAAGAAAAGAAAAGAAAATAGAACATGAAAATGAAAACGAATTGCTCCTTAACTCATCTGGAGTGGTGTTGAAGGTTAATGAAAGGGGGAAAAAATTTTAATTTTTGAGCACATACACTAATAAAATATTAGATTCAAACTCATATTCCATTGTTGTTCTATTGATTCATGTTGTTTATTAATACATTATTTCTTATTCAGACTTCAGGAAATGAGGAAAAAGGCTTTAATGCAAAAACTAGATGGTAATGATCATAATTTATATAGAGAGATATTTCAGTGATAATCACATATGAGAGATATTCATGTTGGTTCACGTCATTTCCCAACTCAAAAGCTAGGTGTTCTCAGCACCTTAGGAATAAAAAATATTCCAATGATTGGTTTTCTAGAGTGCACCTCCCGTTTATTCAAGGGGCCAAGGATAAGATCGCTAGGATCCTGTTGAAGCCTCGAAAATCGCTGCAACAACATTGGGGGATAACCACCCGGTCCGGACCTTAAGACAGCTCCTTTTCCTTAGCTCATCTGGAGTGGTGCTGGAGGTTAACGAAAGGGGGAAAAGCTTTTAAAAAAATTTGAGGGATCTAGTGGAACGAATGTATAGACATTCTTTAGTTAATGTTTTATATGAATCTCACTAACATATAGAGTAGAAATATACTGTACAACTTGTCCTTTGTGCTGGTTTCTTCTTGTATTTAAGGTGAAAGAGGAAGGACGGTTGCAGGGAGTTTGAACTCATTGTGACTACTAAACGTAGGACCAAGGTAAATCCCTGCTCATTTCTCTTTCTGCTTTTAAGGATCAGGTACCATCGTGTGAGTCTCTCATATATGGTACGCTCGTCCGTGGAGGTTGAATCCCAACCAACCTCTAGGGTGTTAAATCCCCGAAACACTTATATATCCAAGATTCTCCTAATCACACACTATTTTAACTTCATGCACAATACAGAATCTATTCCACCATTGATCATCACATGCGGAAATTAAATCAATTGCAATGCACACATGAAACCATAAAAATTCACACACATTAACACAGTGATTTAACAGGAAAGCCTAAAGAAAAAAACCCCAACTATATGTATATAATATATGTCATAGAGATCATGTAACAATCCTCATACAAAGCTAAACATGTCAAGCTCTCAGTACAATACAATCGCTACACACTAATCAGGCCCGATCTAGCAAATCCATGCACCGATCTCTGCCACCTGCTAGCCTTCCTTTACTGCGCAATCCCTGCTGAAGAATGGCTCTGAATGAACTCGAATCCACCTAGATTGCACTACACAATCCTCATTGGCATCTCCACTGAGTGTTGGATGCAATTCATGCATCACTATAGTCACAATTGATAGTCTATCTTGCCCTTTCACCTATCTCTCCACTAGTCTCCACTAAAACTTCCATGCACTGTATTTAACTGATATATTCTTCAGTTGATTAATGAGTTATTATTTAATGAATTAATTAACTAATTAATTCACACCACTCTCACTAGTGTATCAATCAGTTAGACTAGAGACAACTAGCTCAACTGAGTCTAACTGAGTTAAATTGAACACAACTCCATCAACTACTTCTATAACTCCACCAAACTCTGTCACATGAGTTCTAATTGAAGTCCTCATGCATTAACTCCAGTAAACCCTCAGGAATACCGTAATTCCTTCTGTCAGCTGCTGTGCCACATCTGTGCACTTAACTGAAGTGCTCCAAGAGAATAAGATAATGTTTAGAGTCCAAATATTATTAATAGCTAATAATATTCAACATATCTATTTTTAGACTGGCAAACTAAAAATAGATTCCTCCCAATATGTCTAAAAATAGAAGTCCATCTGTTTTTCCAACTTGACCAACCATCCACAAATAGCATCCTGCAACTCATAGAATATGATCGACGTGTCTAAAAATAGACTTTGCGCCAAAAATAGCCTGCGGGCCCACTTAGTGAAGGCGACTCTTTTCACTAAGCTCATCATCTTGTTGAATCTAAACATAAGCAATAGAAAAAACAAGATTTACTCCATGCATCCAATAGATAAGACAAGAATATATCAAATGAATTTTGTATTAATGGCACCTAGGAGGAAAACACAAGAGGGTGTTCCCCGTTCTCCTCAATGGGATGGGTTCTTGTAAGTCCTCAACACTTCAGATCTAGAATTCCTCTCTTTTGATGGTGTAGAAAACCTAGACAAAAATAGTAGCAAAATATGATTATGATGGTGGATCAATAGTCAGACCGAAAGTATAGATCTAGAGTGATCTTTCGGCAACAAAAGGTGATAAATGAATGGGAAAACCCTTCTATTTATAACAAAATATTGAGTTAGTCTAGATATTGGTGCATAATTAAAATATTATTAACCAAATCAAGATCCAACTTTTATGGAATATTTTATTATATTTGTTGGAGGAAAAAGGAATTTGACTTGGGTCAAATCCCTTTATTTGTAAATAATAAATAAATAAATGATTTATTTATCATTTTAAGGATGTGGTTGAGTAATAATCAAATAAATAATGATTTATTTAATTATTTAAGGGTGATTTAGTCATATTTAACAAAGAATATTATTTAAATAAGGTTTAAATAATTATTATTAGAAAATAATAAGATAAATAATGATTTATCTAATTAATTTCCTTGTTTTGGGTTAAATATAACCAGGAATATTAATTAAACTGTTGTTTAACTAATTATTCCTTGAGGAAAATAAAACAAATGTATATTTATTTAATATTTCCTCATGGGGTTTCCTGTTTAGACCATAAACAACTTAATAAAGGTGGTTTACTAAGTTATTTTCATAGTGAAAGCAATTTTACTTAGGGTAAAATTGGTCTAAATGGTGTACTTGGGTCCATCTAATGATAATAGGTTAGATGACCAAAAAATGGTGTAACAATAACCATCATACAAACATCATATTCGACTAAAAGAACATTCAAAATCGCTAACATCATCATGATCATGATCATCTAACAAAACACAATTAACATTATATATTAACATCATCACAACACAAACATCAAATATACATCTCATGTCAAATAACTCATGCTATCTCATACACATCTATTTGCAAGTTACACATTAAATGAACATATCTAACATGACCTAACAATATACACATCATGATGATCACCAACATGTGAATTAAGTACAATTGCAACATGAACATAAAATACATGGACCATATATATATAACTGAATAATGTTAAAAATATACAACTGTAATATAAATGTCATGGATCAACTGGTGGTAGTACAACATCAATATCAGTACTAGTGGAGGCCTACTCAGTCAATGGTGCAGCCTCGACGGTCAATGGTCCAGCCTACTCATGATCATGAGTACTAATGGATGCTGCAAGCTGCTGACTGGACGTGGCCGATGGTCTAGCCTCATCTCCATGATAAATGCTGCTAGATGCTAGTGGAGGCTCATGCTCATCTGGCGCGGTGCGAGGTGAACAATCATGAGATGATGAGTCACTGCTCGTAGACTGTCCATCACATGCTACAGCTCGGCCGCGCCTATAACGTGCAACAGTCCTCCTCAGTCGTGCAATAGTTGTCGTAGCTCCTATGACATGCCGCATCAGGCTGTACATGTCACGTGACATGCATCTCCACATCTATAATAGCCTATCATCGGCCTGTATGTCTTTGTAAAGAGCGGACTTGATGCCTACCTCAACAATCAATGTACTAAGTTGGTTGCCCAACTCGATCTTGTATCTAGTATCAAGTCGACCTCGCCTAAAAAAAGGTGGTATTGGCGCACTATCAGGAGCATGTCTCTCTGGACCAGCCTCCTAATGATCCTTGGCATCTGGCATACCTTGATCGTCATCAGGATCCACACCTGGATCATGTGCTCCTCGCCATCAAAAGAGCCAATGTCGGTAAAATATATACAAGTACACAACATTAATTAGACAGTTTCAATACACATTTTAATAAAAAAAAGTTAAATAACATGTTAGAATAAATTGCAGTAATATTACCTCTATCATCTGGCGGCTCATCATCTGTGAAGAGGATGTTGGCACACCCTCACCAATACAATCCAGCAAAATGACAGGGGACCATAATTAAGGGATGCAAATCGTCAACACTAGCTAGCAAGTCCAGTGCATCATGTGATATCTTGTCTGGAAACATAGTCTCACCCCTCTTGGGCACCATCTTCCCCCAACTGTGAATATGTGCCTCCAACATCAGCCTACGAGGCTACCGAAAAAAAAAGTAGGCCTCATATATGGAAACCTCTCAAAAAATAAACAAAAAATCTCTGAAGAAAAAGGGAAGTTGACCCTCCCTTATGCATGAGCACGACATCTATCTAAGGCTATACAAAATTGCTGCAAAAAAATGGCAGACCACCTGACAAATCGTTGCTCCTGTACTAAAGAATCAACATAATATAGAAGCGAGCAACTAATGCATTTCCCGTCATTGGTGTTGTGTGAAATGGTCAAAATGAGAAGTGAGAGGCACTGCACCTCCTCACTACCAAATGCACCAATATGTAACTGACCTCCAGCTACCTGAAAATCTACAGGAGACAACACTACTGCTCCAATGTATCTCTGGGAGTAAACTAACTGAATCCCTACTAAAAAACCAGCTAGAACCTCTGGGAACAAGGGAAAATTCACCCCTCTCCTCGATAGCCCTGTAATTAAATATATATCCTCCTCAATGGGTGTGTACCACTGGTTAGGACCAACCTAGAAATCCTGTCAGTGGGTATTCCACCTACGGATAAGATGTCTCAAAAACACACTATGGGCCTTTAGGGAAGTATCCTCCTCATAAAAATTGAAGAGGCCTACCTGCCTTAGGAGCCCCTGGGTAGCTGCTGTAATAGGGTGAGGGTACACATCTCTCTCCCTCTCTTGTGCCTCCCATAGGCGAACCATGTCATACTGCTCTAACTGTTGTTGCTGTTGTTCCCCCTATTCTCTACGAATCATTGACATATTAAATAAAGTTTTTTTATTAAATGAGACATGTATTTAGGAATATGCATATATAATTTTTTTGGGAAAAAAAAACAGATTAGTCGGTGCGCCACAAAAAACAATCATGCACCGGTTCTGGTGCTTTTTTTTTTGTCGCACACAGGGGCGGTGCCCCAGATGACATTCAGCGCACCGCATGCAGTGCACCTAAAATTTTTTAAAGCACAGTTGACTATGTATGCTGTTATAAGAGTGGTGCGCTGACTAAAATATACGTCCTGGCGCGTATAGTTGTGTCAGTGCACCGATTTACTGAAAAATTACATAGTCAACGATGCGGTCTTTTACCAAGCCGCACCGTTGACCTTGTCGAAATGACGAATGCGGTGCACTGACAGACACAGGGGTGGATATTTCTATCAGCGCACCGTGCTGCTATTCCCATGGTCAATGGTGTGACCGGCTAAATGACCGCACTGCAATTTTTTTTAATTTTAAAATAATGCGGTGCACCTTTCAGTACTACCCTGGACACGGTGCGAATACCATTAGCACTGGTTGCAGTGTGGCCTGTAAATTTTATAGGCAACACCGCAAACTAGTGTGAGTCGAACGACTCGAGCATGTTCTGAAACTAGCTCCAAAAATAGAAGAAAAGAGAGATCAACGCCTTACAAATAAACCACTTCGAGGGGGCATCCTCCAATACATTACATCATAATGAACAATTATTGGATGCTACAAATGTCAAAACCTCCTTTCTATATATAGGAGTCCATGGGGCCACAATGTAATCCTAGCCGACCTAACAATAATAATGTAAGGGCACAATAATAACAATATGGGGGTTACAGGGGTACAACAATAACAATAAGGGGGTTACACTAACAATAATAAGGGACTATACTAGTACTATATGGACCTAACATGCTCCTCTCCTTCAAAAAAGTGTTGTCCTCAATGCTTGAGTAGCTCCGGGTGCTTTTGTATAAAATTCTCATCCTCCAATGTAGAATCTTCAGTGGGTAAGTTCTTCCATTTGATGAGATACTCCGAAATTGATCAACTTCGTAGCTTTCGAGTTCTTGTTTCCGTGACTACTTCAGGTTCTAATATGGTTTTTCCTTCCTCATAAAGTTCTGGCAATATTGTTTGAACTGGAAGCTTTTCCCCTGTAACCTTTTTTAAGCATGAAACATGGAAAAATGGATGCACTCGTGAAGAAGCAAGAAGCTCCAATTTGTATGCCATAGTACCAATATTTTGCAAAACCTTGTAAGGACCATAGTACATTGGCGATAATTTATTATCCTTCTTAGCTTGCCTGAGTGACATTTGTTTGTATGGTTGTAGCCATAAAAATACCCACTCTCCACATCAAAACTTCTCTCACTACGATGTTGATCTGCCTATTGTTTCATTCGATTTTGCGCCAAATTTAGGTTATCCTATAAAAGTTGGAGAACTTCTAGTTGATGCTTGATATGATCCTCCACTCCTTGAACCCTAGAATTTTCCCTTAAATAAGATGTGATGGATGGTGGATGATATCCATAAAGTGCCATAAATGGGGTCATTTTTGTTGCAGCATGGAAGGAAGTGTTATACCACCATTCAGTGAGAGGTAACCAGTTGACCCATTGTGCTTGCTTATCAGATACAAAACAACGAAGATATCCTTCCAAACATTTATTTACTATCTTTGTTTGACCATCTGATTGAGGATGATAAGATGAGCTATGAGCTAGTTGAGTACCCAAACAAGAAAATAATTCCGTCCAAAAATTTAGTGTAAAAATGGGATCTTTGTCACTTACAATAATCTTCGGGTTTCCATGTAGCTTTTGAATTGTTTCCATAAATGCAGTAGCAATTTTACTCGCTTTAAATGGATGATATAATGCAAAAACGTGTGCATACTTGGTAATAACTACCACCATGATGACACTCCTTCCTTTAGACTTAGGAAAACCCATGATAAAATCCATTGAAATCTCCTCCCAACGTTGACTTGGAATGGATAAAGGTTGTAGAAGACCCGAGGTCTTAATTGTCTCAACTTTATTTTGCTAGCAAACCAAACATTCTACCACAAACTTTTGAATATCAGATTTAAGGCCATCCAAAAAAAATTCTTTCTTCACCCTATGGTAAGTTTTTAAAAGCCTGAGTGCCCTCCTAAAGTAGAAGTGTGCAATTCCAAAAGAATATTTTTTTTTAGTTGGGAATTCTTGCAAATATATAAGTGATCTTTGTACCATAAGGAATCATTTTTCCAATAAAATGTATCAGATAGCTAGGATATTGCTGCAACTTTTGAATGAGTGTCCACACTTCTTCATCCTTCTTCCATTCATCCCTTGCTTCGGTTATCCAATCTGGTTGGATAATTTAAATGGCACAAAGTAATGCTTCCACCTCTTCGTCCTTTCTTGAGAGTGCATCTGCAATAACATTTAGCTTCCCTTTTCTGTAGATGATTTCAAAATCATAACCCAACATCTTTTTGACCCATTTTTGCTGCTCTTCTAAAGATATTCTTTATTACAAAAAGTGTTTAAGACTATCATGATCAGGTTTTACCTTGAAGTGTCTTCCCATAAGGTAAGGTCTCCATTTCTTTAGTGCATGTAGTATTGCCAACATTTCCTTCTCAAAAATAGCCTTTTGTAAATAATTTCCTTTGATTGAATGACTTTAAAAGGAAATGGGTCTTCCTTCTTGCATTAAAACAACATCAATTCCATTTCCTGAGGCATCACATTCTGTACTGTTCCTATTTAGGAATAGCTCATGAATCATGCACTTAAAAACTCATTTTTAGAAAAATAAGCTTTAGAACAGGAAAATAACTCTTGGATCCTTTAGATCAGACAATATGAAAACTAAATCCAATATTTGAGCTGAAACAAATAAGACTAGGTGGGTTAAACAGATCTCCCACACCTAGTTTCTTTAAGAGAAGGCCCAATGAGGGGTTGCAGCAAAGTAAAATGCTCTTCTGGAAGTGCAAAGAGCTATCAATGCATAAAATGTGTTGATAGACACTCAGCAACTGATTTCAAGTACAGCAGCAACTTATATCTAAATTTAGGATCCAAAAAGTGAGGAAAAGCAGTGATTTAGACCCTAAAATAGATGTATTCAGAAATATGCGTAAAATTAAGGGAAATTACGGGAGGTTATTTTATATTAGTTCCTGAGAGACATATGCTCCAAATTTCAGCTCAAAAAAATCATTTTGGCTATGTTAAACAGTTCCTCCATCCCCGTATAAGCCTAAAAATGTCGATTTCCCATGACTTGGAGTATGCAGAAAATGGCTGAAGCATACATTACGTGATTTATAAAGACATTAGACAAAATATGTATGAAACAATATATATGAATTTTATTATAATGGAGCATGAAGAAAAATGGAGATTCAGCTCCTTTTATACATCATTAGATCACCCGGCAAGGGGATTTCATGAAAGAACAAATACAAGTATCAGATCTACAGAACATGGATCTGAAAAATGAAGAATCACTAAAACTTTGATTATATGAGCTGAAATGTACAAAATTACAGAAGAGGGCTTCAATACAAACTTTTTGGAAGAAGGGATGGCCCTTCCTCAAGGAAATAAGCACCAAACTAGGGTAGAAACCCTGCTACAACAATGCACTGGAAAAATGACGCAGTTTCTGAAGTATACTGTGCAGATAATGTTGGAAGGTCCTTTGTCCTGATGCCAAGATCTGAATATGAAGCTCAATTCTTCCTCACTAATATTCCAGAGAAAGGAATGCTCCCTTTTCTGCAAAACTAGATCTGGAAGTGGTGTTGAAATCCCCTCACTACAACACCCAGCAACACAGTATTATTCTGCTGCAGAAATAACTTTGTCTTGATGGAGGATGCTTGGCCTCAAGCCTAGATGTGAAGAATTTCATAACATACTCCTCCAAGATCTCCTCAATGAAGGAGGAGGAATTCCTAAACAAGAAATTCCTCTCTCTAGCTAAACAACCAGAGATTTTGAGTTGCCTAAGCAATCTCAAAATCGAATTATCTTCAACAACCTTTCCTTGTGGCATTCATCTTTCTTTTATAACATTAGGGTTTGGAAAACCCTAAACCACCTCCAATGAGTTAACCCTTTTCACATGAAGGGTATCCATCTAAAACTGCGCTGATCAATAAGGAGGTTCAATGCATCTAGACATTGCTGTGATTTGGTCCTGTTGACCTAGTCAACCTTCTACATTCCTCTTCACACCTAAGTGTATTTTATTGAAATGGCCCAGATTTGTCCATGTTCACATTGGGCATTGATTTATTTTTCTGATTTGGAGTTTTAGAGTTCCTCCTTTACACTTTTATTCATGAGTTAAGCAAACTGAAAATAAAATGCAATATTCCCGTTAGCTGCAAAAATTGGGAACATTACAGTCTCCACCGACAAAATGTTGCTTGCCCTCAAGAAACTCTTATTGTAGATTCAAACCATATATTCCCCTCCAAATGGCATCCACATAAGGAAGGCTTCCTCCATTTTCTGCAATAGGTTATGTATGTTTGGTTCCAAAGTTGTCTTCCACAAATGCATGAGATGACTTCCAACTGTAAGGCTAGATGTACTCTTCTTATCATGAAGTACAAAATGACAATTAAATTATTTCCAACACCATCATAAACACATGAGAGACATAAAATAAAGTAGCTCCTTCCATAAAGGAAAAGCTTCATCATGCAAGAACATTCCTCCATCCATGTTTTATGAACTTGATTAAGCATTGTTATGCTTTCATTCTTAGCCCTGTTGGCCTTGTTGGATCCAAACTCCATCATTCCAGCGTTATGCAAAAGAAGAAGGTAAGGAGTAATATGGGTAAACAAATATGTCAAACCATATTCTCCTAATAATAACCACCGGAGCAAGGCCCTTTGCTTCCATCCTCCATCTTCTCCATGTAAGATGAGCAAGCCAAGCTTTCCAAAAGATGATGTACATGCCTTCCTTTGCTGCAATTTATCTTTAATACATAGGGCACGAATCAGAAAATTATGAGCTATGGGGTGGTCACCATACTCATTTAAAAGAAACCAAAGCAATAAGAGGTCTTGCTACCCTCTTTCCTCCTCATGTGCATCATGAAGCCAGACCATACTAATGGACATATGATATGTCACATCAGCCCAATACAAGGTATCATCATCAATGCACATCATGAGATCAATATGCCAAATTTTACACAATGCAAAACACATAGACATAGGAGATGTCATGTGGTGGCCATCCTCTCCCAAGTGATTCATAATTATACATCCCTTCTCTTGCTGCAACATAACATTGAAATCCAAGGCATGATTCAGAAAATGATGAGCTATTGGGTAGTAACCATACTCACCTAAGAGAAGCCATAGCAATAAGGACTTTTGTAGCCTTCTTGCCTTATCAATATGTGGATCATGGAGCAACAACACAATGATGGACATGTGAAATGTCTCATCAACATAGTACAAGCAAGCTCCCTCATATCACATCATGTGGGAGTCATCTCTCCTCCCAAGCCAAAGTTCATGCATGAAACATCCCTCCAATAGAAATACATGTGGATAAATGAGACATATTTCAAAAATGGGTGAATACATGGACATGATATTTAACATGTGATGTCCAAACTCTCCTTTAAAAACCACATCAACCATGCTTCCTTTTCATATACTCTATTAATGATGCATAAAGCATGAGATGAGAGAATGAGAATCTTTGGGTAGTGATCATGCTTACCCCAAAGCAACCAATGTTGCCATGCCCCCTTATTCATTCCATGACCATTCTTCAAGGCATAGATCAGAGAAATAGGTGCCTTTGGAGAGTGAAAGGAATCTCCCAAGAGCAACCAGCATAACCAAGATTTCTGACCCATATATGTCTACAAGTGATCATGTGATCTCTTGCTCATCATCCTCATCCACTCACTCCAATATGGAAGATGAGTGATGTGTTGCATAATCATGGCATCCTCCCTTTGTAGAATACCATCTCCTTTGAACCAATGAAGAACCTTGCATCTCATGAAATATTGAAATGCATCTTTCTTGAGATCTCTTAGTGAGATCTTTCTCCCATCTATGGCCTTCCAAAACTAGTGAGGCTTTGAATCTGTAGTAAGTAGAAGTCTCTCTTTGAGTTGTAGCATGCTCATTGAGAGAGTGTCATCTAGAGGGGAGAAATTGCTTCTCATCTCAAGATGTCTACTCTTCATCTTCTTCTTCTTCACTGCTTCAAGGTTGAAGCTTCTTCTAGAATGCTCCAAGAGAGCTGAAGCCTCTTTATCACAGTCACTAAGTGACAACGCTGTAGATCTGCAAAGTGATGCATGTATTGTCTCAAAGCAAGTTTCATTATTGATCTCACAATCAACCATTGAACATAGGATAGTACTAATCCCCTTTCTTGAGACCCTACATCTCAAGCCAAGAGATTGAATGCAGCTCAACAATGATTCATAAGGATAGTTTCCAGTCTCATCCTTGATTAGATCAAGGGTCCTTTGCGCTATGACTTGTCTTTGCTTCAAATCAGCATTTTGATTTAATCCTTGGCTATGAATTAATCTTGAAACAATATGTGCTGAAATTTCATGCATACCTTGGATCAACTGATATGTGGGAACCTCTTGACAGAATAGAAGAGTTCCTCCACCCGGATCAATGATGCCTCCAACTGCTGGCAAGAATGATGGCCTCCTTTCTTCAAGCATACCAGCACTGGTATCTTCCTTCTCCTCCTCATGAATCTCCTGATTCATGCATGGGACTCCATATGTCAAGAGCTCAAGACTACCTTGCAAAGATGCAAGTGACTCTTCTCTAGATGCAAGTACCTTAGTAGCAGGTGGTGAAAATGAAGATCTCTTACCCAAAGTGACAAGATTTACATCCTCCTTTGTTTCCTTGGGAGATGTCTCTTTGTAGCTCATGTTTCTCCTCTACTCATCAAACTCCTTGAGATTTTCTTCAATACTCTTCAATGTTTTAAAAATAAGCAATGAGATCTATTCTTCATTCATTCTCCCTGCTATGGGATGACAGGAAGTGTATAGTTCTTCCTCTTCATCTTGAAACCCTATAGGAGTTTCTTTGCATCTCTCTTCTTCATTGCTATACCTCTCACCTTCTTCAAAGAAAGTGGGCATAGTGGATCTATGAGGAGATTTAGGACTCTCCGGTCTTCTACTTTGTCGAGAGGAAGTGTTGGGGCTTCCTTTTTCTTCTTGAAACCTCATGCAAATTTTACTGCAGCGTGCTTCTTCTCGAAACCCTCTAGGAGTCTCGGTGCATCTTCTTTCTCTCTTCTGATTTACCTCTTTGGAGAGGCCCTTCTTAGATCTGAACACAAATGAGAGTAATCTGATCCTCCCCATAATTCTGATCTATGTTTCTCTTCTTCACTTCTTTGATAGCTTCATCTCACAGGCTGGGCCATAGATCATGCTTTGATACCACTGTAATGTTCCTATTTAGGAATAGCTCATGAATCATGCACTTAAAAACTCATTTTCAGAAAAATAAGTTTTAGAACAGGAAAATAACTCTTGTACCCTTTATATCAGACAATATAAAAACTAAATCCAATATTTGAGCTGAAACAAATAAGACTAGGTGGGTTAAATAGATCTCCCACACCTAGTTTCTTTAAGACAAGGCCCAATGAGGGGCTACAGCAAAGTAAAACACTCTACTGGAAGTGCAGAGAGCTATTAGTGCATAAAATGTGCTAATAGACACTTAGAAACTGATTTCAAGTACAACAACAACTTAGATCTGAATTTAGGATCCAAAAAGTGAGGAAAAGCAGTGATTTCGACCCTAAAATAGATGTATTCAGAAATATCCGTAAAATTAAGGGAAATTGTGGGAGGTTATTTTATATTAGGTCATGAGGGACCTATTCTCCTAATTTCAGCTCAAACAAATCATTATAGCTATGTTAAACAGTTCCTCCATCCCCGGATAAGCTTTAAAATGTTGATTTCCCATGACTCGGAGTATGCAGAAAATGGATGAAGCATACATTGCGTGATTTATAAAGACATTAGACAAAATATGTCTGAAACATCAGATATGAAGTTTATTATAAATGAGCATGAAGAAAAATGGAGATTCAACTCCTTTTATACATCAATAGATCACCCAGCAAGGGGATTTCATGAAAGAACAAATACAAGTATCAAATCTGCAGAAAATGGATCTGAAAAATGCAAAATCACTGAAACTCTAATTATATGAGCTGAAATGTACAAAATTATAGAAGAGTGCTGCAATACAAACTTTCTGGAAAAATGGATGGCCCTTCCTCAAGGAAATAAGTACCAAACTAGGGTAGAAACCCTGCTACAACAATGCACTAGAAAAATGACGCAGTTTCTGAAGTATACTACGCAAATGATGTTGGAAGGTCCTTTGGCCTGATGCCAAGATCTAAATATGAAGCTCAATGCTTCCTCACTAATCTTCCAGAGAAAGGAATGCTCCCTTTTCTGCAAAACTGGATCTGGAAGTGGTGTTGAAATCCCCTCTCTGCAACACCCAGCAACACAATATTATTCTGTTGTAGAAATAACGATGTCTCGATGGAGGATGCTTAGCCTCAATCCTAGATGTGAGGCATTTCAGAACATACTCCTCCAAGAGCTCATCAATGAAGGAGGAGGAATTCCTAAACAAGAAATTCCTCTCTCTAGCTAAACAACCAGAGATTTTGAGTTGCCTAAGCAATCTCAAAATCGAATTATCTTCAAAAACCTTTCCTTGTGGCCTTCCTCTTTCTTTTATAACATTAGTGTTTGGAAAACCCTAAACCACCTCCAATGAGTTAACCCTTTTCACATGAAGGGTCTCCATCTAAAACTGCGTTGATCAATAAGGAGGTTCCATGCATCTAGACACTACTGTGATTTGGTCCTGTTGACCTAGTCAACCTTCTTCATTCCTCTTCACACCTAAGTGTATTTTATTGAAATGGCCCAGATTTGTCCATGTTCACATTGGGCATTGATTTATTTTGCTAATTTGGAGTTTTAGAGTTCCTCCTTTACACTTGTATTCATAAGTTACGCAAACTGAAAATAAAATGCAATATTCCCATTAGCTACAAAAATTGGGAACATTACACATTCCACAATAAAAGTTTTTGTGAAGTTTGGCATAGCTAAGATTGGCGCTAGGCACATTGCCTCTTTAAGATTTTCAAAAGCCTTAGTTGCTTCAGGAGTCCATGAAAATGCATCTTTCTTCAATAATGTTGTTAGAGTTGCTGCTATTAACACTGTTATTGATGAAATAGGTAACCTGACCTCAAAATGGGAACTCTAGCTCAAAAAGACTCAAAAAACATGAAAAAACACCCCAAAAACAAAAAAAGTGTATTCCAGAATGCACTTGGTTTTTTTTGAAGGTCAAATTTCAACATTTCATAAAATTATGCTAAAAACAAAATTGTTTCTTGAAAAAAGGATTGAAAAAACACCCTCAAAACAAAACCAGTTGATGCTGGAATAACCAAAAAAAAAAAAAAATTGTGTCATATTTTTGACATTTTTAAAAATAAAAATAACATTTTTTAATTTTTAAAATTCAAACATTAAAAAAACCTAAAATTTAAGAAAAAAATAAATTTAAAAAATAAAAACATTTTAAAGCTTAAAATTTAAAAATATATAGGAATAAAAAAATAAAAATAAAAACAAAATAAAAATAAAAATTCAAACATTAAAAAAACCTAAAATTTAAGAAAAATAAAAAAAATAAAAAAAAATTTAAAGATTAAAATTTCAAAACATATAGAAATAAAAACATAAAAATAAAAATACTAAATTTAAAAAAAAAAAAAATTATAAAAAATAAAATATAGAAATTAAATTTAAAAAATAAAAAAGAAAATGTTTATTAAATTAAAAATAAAAAATAAAAAATAAAAAAATAAATTTAAAGAAATATATTAAATTTTAATAAATTTAAAACTTAAAAAATAAATAAATAAATAAATAAAAAACATGATTTAAATTAAAAGTAAAAAAATGAAAAATTAATTAAAAAAAAAAAAAAAAAATACAATAAAAATATTAAATTTTAAAAAAATATATATTAAAAAAACAAATAAATTTTAAAAAATAAATTAAATTTAAATTATAAAAAATAATATATATATATATATATATATATATATATATATATATATATATATGAAATTAAATTAAAAATATATATTATATTTTATTAAATTTAAAAAAAAAATGTTAGTATTCAAGTAACAAATTAAATTTAAAAAAGAAAAATATTAAATTTTAATAAATAAATGAATAAACAAATAAATTTTGAAATAAAAAATAAATTTTAAATATAAAGGAAAAAAAAAAACATTGTTAAAATAAAAACTTTAAAAACTTTAAAAATCCATTAAAAATGAAAAATTGAAAAAAATAAATTAAAAAAATATAGTAAATAAAAAATAAAATAAAAACAAATTAATTTGAAAATATTTAGTTTAATTAAAAAAAAATCTAATTTTAAATACACAATTTCAATTGAAAAAAAAAATATATATAAAAAATTTATGTAATTAAAAAAATAATAATAAAAAATTAAAAAATTAAAAAAAATATTAAATTCAAATAAATTAAAAAAAAATACAAAATTTATTAAATTTTAAAAAATTAAATGGAAAAACTAAACATATAATTTAATAATAAAAAAAATATGAAAAAAAATCAATTAAATAAAAAAAAAAATACAAAATTTAATAAAAATTATTAACAAAATTTAAAAAAAAATAAAAAAAAATAAAAAATAAAAAATAAATAAAACAAAAAAAAATTAAAACAAATTAAATTTCAAATATAAAAATTAAATTAAAAAAAATTAATTTTAAATTTTTTTAATTTAAAAATTTAAAAAAAAAGAAAGAAAGAAAGAAAAAAAGAAAGAAAAGAAAATCAAATTATATATATATATATATATATATATATATATATTAAAAATAAATTTAAAAAAAAAAAAAAATGAATTTTTTGATCGTGGTGGCGCCGCCAATCGGCCTCCCGTCCAGGTGGCGATGGAGGCCGGCGGTTGGGCGAGCGGGGAGGGCGCCACAACCCACCACGCCCAAAGCGAGTCGGCCGCCGTCGCCACTTGGGCGGGAGGCCGATTCGGGGTCGCCCTCTGGGCGGGGAGCCGATTTTGGGAATCGCGGCGGGAGGGAGGGCCCCACCCGATTAGCGTAGCACACGATCAAGAATTCTTTTTTTTTTAATTTTTTAAATTCAAAATTTAAATTATTTTTTAATTCAAATTGTTTATTTTTTAATTTAGTTTGTTTTAATTTTAAATTTTTAAATTTATATTTTAAATTATTTTTTAAAATTTAAAATTTATTTATTAAATTTATTAAATTTAAATTTAAATTTTTTTTTTTTTTAATCTTTTAGTTTATTTAGTTTTTCATTTTTAAAATTTATAAATTGTTTCATTTTTAAAAAAAAAATAGTAAATTTATGGATATTTGTTTTTTAATTATTTGCACATGGTTTTTTCATTTTTTTGTTTTTTAATGATAGTTTTTTTTTATTTTAATTTTTTTTTTCAATTTTCAATTTTTTTTTTTTAATTTGTTTTTTTTGGTTAATTTTAAAATTTGTATTTTTTTTTCTTATTATAATTGTTTTTTTAATTTAAATTTTTAAATTTAAATTTTTATTTTTTCGTATTTTATTTTTTTATCTAAATTTAAATTTTGTAATTTAAATTATTTTTAAATTTTCTATTTAAAATTTTATTTTTTAATTATATGGTTTTTTTTAATAACTTAGAAAAAAAATGTTTTTGATGTTTTTTTTTTAATTTTTTTGGTTAATTTTTGTTTTTTTTTCTTTAAATTATGTGTTTTTTTTTCAAATTTTGTCATTTATTTTGATATAATTTTTGAATATTTTTTTTTTAATTTATTTTTCTTTAAATTTTTTATTTTTATGAGTTAATTTTGTTTTTTTTTACATTTTTGTTGGTTTTTTTTATTGTTTTTACATATATTTTTTTATCTAAGTTTTGTGTTTTATTACCAACATGAAATCATCACTCTAAACAAAAAGGTTGATGCTGCATCAATACGTTTGAAAATTAGCATGAAAATCACCTCTAAAAAAAAAAGTTGATGCTACATCAATACGTTTCAAAATTAGCATGAAAATCACTAACATTTTAAAAAAAATATTCATACTTCATAAATAAAAATATTAGAGTGTCAAAAATGTGCCACTGAAAAAGTGGTGATTCCATCACCACTTTTCAAAATCGGAGTGCTTTTATGTACCAAAAAAGTAGTGAGTGTGGTTACCTATTTCATCGATAACGAGTGTTTATTCTCATAATTCTTAACAAACTTGTGATAATACCCTATTAACCCAAGAAATCCTCGCAACTGCTTTATGGTTGTGGGGACTTTCCATTCCTTAATGGCTTTAATTTTGTTAGGGTCTACCTTAACACCCTCGTGAGATACAATATGACCCAAATATTCCTCCTCTTGTACTCCAAAGAAACATTTGGATGTTTTTGCATATAATTGTTTCTCCTCCAATAGTTTGAGCATCCTACGAACATATTGAGCATGATACATGATCCTTCCAGAACCTGAACGGAATTAGTATATCATCAAAAAATACTAGCACAAATTTTCTAAGGAAGGGTGTGAAAATGGAATTCATCAACCCTTGAAATGTAGAAGGTGCATTGGTAAGTCCAAAAGGCATGGCCAAAAATTCATAATGACCCTCATGAGTTCGAAATGTTGTTTTTGGAATATCTTCAGTCTTCATTCTAATTTGATGATACCCTGAATGAAGATCCAATTTGGTAAAATAAATTGCTCCATATAATTCATCCAATAATTAATCAATCAAAGGAATGGGAAATTTATCTTTAATGGTGAGCTTATTGAGCTCCCTATAATCCAGACACATGCGCCATGATCCATCCTTCTTGTGTACCAATACTACAGGAGCAGAGAAAGAACTTTGACTAGGTTGAATTATACCAGCGTCTAACATTTCTGCAATCATATGTTCAATTTCACTCTTTTGGACATAAGGATATCTATAAGGCATGATGTTTGGAGGAACACTTCCTGGAATCAAATGAATAGCATGATCATGATCACGAATAGGTGGGAGTAATTTGGGAGTATCAAACACCTTGGAATGATTATCCAAGACCTTTTGGAGATCTGGAGAAATAGATGATTTTGATGTTGGAACTTCTAGTGAGCATAATTGTGCAATTATGCCTCGTTGTTCTTTCTTTAGAAGCTTTCTCATGACATTAGAGCTTATTATCTTTCCTGGCTTCCCTGCAATACCCCGTAATTCGATTTCTTTTCCTTCCGAAAAAAATTTCAAGAAAAGTTCTTGAAAATTAAAAGCTACCGTCCCCAAAAATTGTAACCATTGTACTCCTAGTACAACATCATCACCTCCCATTGGGATGGAAAGCATTGGACTATTCAATACATATTCCCCCATGGCTAGCTTGATATTATGGCATTTTCTAGAGCAATTTATAGTTCCTCCATTTGCAACCATCACTTGACATTCTGGTGTTGGATATAGGAAACAATTCAATTCCTTGGCTACCTTACAATGAATAAAATTATGGGTACTACATGAATCAATCAACATTATTACCTTTTTATTCTTGATATGTCCTTCTATCTTGAGAGTTTGAGGAGTGGTAATTCCTGCCAATGCATTACATGATATGGTCGGACTCATTTCTTCTTCTTTTGGGGTTGCTTCCTGGTGTATATCCTCTACTCTTGAATTTTTTTGTTCATTTTCTTCCTCCTCTTCACAATTTATGTAAAATAATTTCTTCTTAGTGCACTTATGACCTTTAGTGTATTTGCTATCACAACTATAGAAAAGCCCTTTAACTCTTTTTTCTTCCAATTGTTGTGGTGTCAACCTTGTAGGTTGTGGAAGTCTAGGAGTAGCAACACTTCCATCTTTATATATGTGAGTGGTAGGCTTCCTTGTCGCCATAATTTTACATTCAAATTTTCTTGCCAACCTAAATGCCTTCTCCAATGAATCAGGTTCCCAAATGCAAACTTCATGTTGGATTTTATCCTTTAAAGTCCCTATGAAGACATCAATCCTGTGTTCCTCTAGAATATCAGTTACCCTTATATTCAATTTTTTGAAGTCCTCAATGTGCTCCCCCACTGAACCCTTTCGTTTAAGATTTATCAATTAGCTAAATAAGGTGTTTTCTTTGTATCCTCATAATGTGCTATCATTTCCTTCGTAAAAAATGACCAAGTGACAATTTTTTACAGGAGCAAAGCCATCGATACCATGCAAATGTATTTTGTTCTAAATGTAAAGTTGAAATGCATACCTTTTGTGTGTTTTGCACATTATTGAGATCAAAATATTGCTCTATTTGTAATATCCATCTTACGGGATCCTTGCCATCAAACTTCCTCATATCCATTTTTTGAATATAGTGGTTCTTCCCTCCAACATTAGAGTTTATGAAATCATGATTAACATGTATTTTTTTCTCATCATGAGTTTCCTCTACTATCTTTTCACAACTAGGAAACATTTCTTGTGTCAACTTTGTCAAACCTTCCATGTCCACTTTTAGATCATTCTTCATGTTTTATATTTTTTCATTGATCTTAGATTCCATGTCATCCATCTTAGATTCCATTCCATCCATCTTAGATTCCATGCCAGCTTCCATGCCATCCATATTAGCTTCCATGCCATTCTTCAAACCATCGATCTTAGATTCCACGCCTTTCTTCAAACCATCCATCTTAGTTTCCACGTCTTTCTTCAAAACTTCCATGTCATTTTTTGTTGCTCTTTACGAGAGCCAAATTTGTTGCACTTTCTCTTGTAATTTTGATATATCATGTTGCCATTCTTCATCTTCATGAGTCATAGTAGAGCCTTCTAAAGGCTTAATGGGTGTTGAATTATTTTTAGGGGGAATTTTAGAACCTAATACAGATATATAGGCTCAATAGGCCCTTGGAATCACTTCAAACTAATTTTTTTACACAAGACTTATGCGATTCGGAAAAACAAATACACACCTTTTTCTTGCTTTTGAGGAGCTCGATATTGAAACTAAATTATTTCTGTGATTTCAGATCTTCAATATCTTAAATTTGGCCCTAAGGTAGCCCTCTGAATCCTCTTTCGAATTCCACAGGCCTGACCTGATTTTGATTCTTCAAGACAAAGTTATGTCCAATCTCCCACAATGACCTAATTATGGACTGGTTCAATAGATCGAACTTGTATGACTTGCCATGTGTCACTGTTTCCTCCTTCGGCTCTAAAATTTATAGATAAGAAACTGCATTCCGTGTACTTATGGCCACTTTTTATAGCATTCCAATCTGATTATGAGAGAGAGAGTTATGAATATTTTCCCACGATCACCTCTTTGAGATGAAATTCGGGAGCCTAAAAAAGCCCTAAATTCCACAGACCATATCTCCGAAATTATTGCGAACCAAGCTTTGAAATTTTGTGAAGATGTTCCTCAGGATTTTAGCTCTGCGCCTTAAAAGATTCAGCTTCTATACCTTCGTAGAAAAAAAAAATTATAGCGAAAATGCCACAATGACCTGTTTGGAGCAGCGAAACCCTAGAATCCAAAGCTCTGATACCAAATGTTGTGAAACCAGCCCCAAAAATAGAAGAAAAGAGAGATCAACGCCTTAGAAATAAGACACTTTGAGGGGGCAACCTCCAATACATTACATAAATGAACAATTCTTGGATGCTACAAATGACAAAACCTCCTTTCTATATATAGGAGTCCATGGGGCCACAATGTAATCCTAGTGGGGCCACAATGTAATCCTAGCCAACCTAACAATAATAATGTAAGGGCACAATAATAACAATATGGGGGTTACAGGGGTTCAACAATAAGAATAAGGGGGTTACACTAACAATAATAAGGGACTATACTAGTATTATAGGGACCTAATAGCACCGCGTGACTTTTTTTTTCTTTTTTCTTTTAAATGGTTAATTTTAAGGTTATTTGAAATTATAATCCGCTAAAAGCTTAATTATGGAAAAGCAAGAAAAATACCTGTAAATTTCGTTGTCGAGTAGGCATATTGGCTGTAGAATTTGCAAAAGAAAATTTTCCCACCGTTTTTCCAAATGAAAGCTGGGGATTGGTGGCCAATGCACAACAGCAGTGCGTGTAATGGGTGCAATGGGAGCACCGATGTCAGGGCGGCTCAGGCAAGGCCCTAAATTGCACCGATGCTTGAGAGCTCTGGAGCACTGAGAAAAGTGAAAAATGTGGCTTTTTGGCAGTAATTGTTTTTTTATTTAACCCTGTTCTAGTGCACAAGGTTTTATAGGTGCACCAGTGCTGTTTCTTATGAATGCACTGGTCGGTTTGTGTTTTGGGGCGGTGTTTTATGATGCAACAGTGTGGTTTCTTAACACCGCACTGGGCGGTTTCTGTTTTGGCGCGGTGTTTTATGATGTATCGGCATGGAAGAGTTGTGAATCACGGGTGCTCTATAGTAATATGACACACCTGGCCATTGTGTACGGAGCACACCATGTCTGGTGTGCCAATGTTTTGTGCGGACCGGTGATTGAGAGCTCTGGAGCACTGAGAAAAGTGAAAAATGCAGTTTTTTGGCCGTAATTTTTTTTTATCTAACCCTGTTCTGGTGTGCGAGATTTATTGGTGCACCGGTGCTATTTCTTAAGAATGCACCAATCGGTTTCTGTTTTGGCACATTGTTTTATGATGCACCAGTGCGGTTTCTTAACACCGCACCGGGTGGTTTCTGTTTTGATGCGGTGTTTTATGATGCACCGGAGCGGAAGAGTTGTGAAGCACCAGTGCTCTACAGTAATATGACGCACCGGGCGTGTGTGTATAGAGCACATGGTGTCCAGTCTGCCAATGTTTTTTGCGCACCAGTGCTGTCTCTTGTAGAGCGCACCAGTGATTGAGAGCTCTGGAGCACTGAGAAAAGTGAAAAATGTGGTTTTTTGGCCGTAATTTTTTGTTTATTTAACCCTGTTCTGGTGCCCGTGGTTTATAGGTGCATTGGTGTTGTTTCTTACGAACACACTGATCGATTTTTGTTTTGGCATGGTGTTTTATGATGCCTCGGTGCGGCTTCGAATACCACACCGGGTGATTTCTGTTTTGGCACGGTGTTTTAGGATGCACTGGCGCGGAAGAGTTGTGAAGCACCAATGTTGTACGGTAATACGATGCACCGGGAGGGTGTGTACGGAGCGCACAGTTTCTAGTGTTCCAATGTTTTATGCACGCCGTTGCTTTCTCTTGTAGAGAGAATCGATGTGATGGTGGATGCTAAGCGCATTGAGCGGAAAACATCCGCAAAACCCTATGCCCACCAACCTCCTCTAGTAACCTCCGCTAGAAACAGATGTATGGGGTATTTTTATAAGGGGTTACTCAAAAACATCTGCTAGAGGGTGTTTTCCTTGTAGTGTGTTCTCTTGAATCCTTTTCACATGCAGTCAATCTACTATCTCCTATTTTCCATTGCACCCACATATGCCTCTTTAATTTCTAATCTATGAAAATTTTCTCTTGAGTCCTTTTCACATGTAGTCAATATATTGTTTTTTGTTGCACCCACAGATGGCTCTTTAATTTCTAATCTATTATATAACTGGATATCTTCCCATAGATGGCTCTTTAATTTATAATCTATGATATAACTGGATATCTTCTGATATCTTCAGTGTCTTTGTTGTCTTTAGTTCTACATTCAACTACAATCTTAGTTAATTTCGTTGTTGTATATGTAAATTTTGTTATACATTTTGTTTGTTAATTTTGTTGTTGTATATGTTCAAACTTACAAAGAATTGATTTGCTGATGTTTTTGAATAGCATCATGGTGAAAACTTATTGTATAATAAATTATACATGCTCTATGATAGATGGTAGCCAAAAATATTTGAGAAGACACGGTAATTTTGCAAGTTCTTTGGTTGCTAAGGGTAGACTTAAATTTTGCAAGTTGTTTGGTTGCTGAGGGTAGCCTTAGCTTTGTTCTTGGACCTAGTTGTAAAGTGCACTACCTAGAACTATTGATGACATTCATCTCCTCAACTAAAATCAAAGGAGAGAACTGTAAGAACACTGAAATAAAGATTGATAAATGAAAATAAGAAAACTGAAATAAAGACTCAGAAATGAAAATAAAAGTGTAAGAAAATTGAAATAAAGACTCATAAATTAAAACAAAATTGTAATAAAATTGTGTTGTAATTGAAAAAAATAACCTGAATATACTGTGAAATGTTTTGTGGTGTGTTCTGTGATATTTTTTCTCCAGGGTTTGTGAATAGTTTGAATGTGAAACATGTAACTTCAACAGTGGTTGAAATTATTTTATAGTGTTTGTAGTTGAATTTAATTGGTGACAATGATGGACATGGATTGCAATGCCTTCATTTTTCATGTGTGATCAGGATTGAACTTGATGTGATCTGATGGCTGGGAATTTGTTTTTGTTGATCCATGTGTTTTGATATGTTTTAATGGGAAATAGAATAGGTTGAATGTCATTTATTGAGGGTGGGTGCCATTTATTGTACACAGTGGGTTTAAATGTTGTTATTGGGCAGGTGTCATTTATTGAACACAATGGGTTTAAATGTTGAATAACACATTAGTTATGGTTGACATATATTTATTTTTATTATATGCAGGTGTGAATATTTACTTTTGATAGACGTCATCAGGGGTGATCAGAGGGGATGAAGTGACTGCCTTGTTGTACTTCTTAAATTGACCATTTGGATGGATAAATGGTTTTATGAGTTTTCTAGTTGAGACAATAGGATTTGTACTCTTAATACTTATTAAACTATTACTTGAAAATTGTGGGCCCAGTGAATGACTTGGGAAATTTTGGACATAATTTAATATATATCTGGACTTCAAGTTATTTATTTTTGTTTAATTATTGGTTTCATGTATGTCAATTTTTGGTGGGTTGGTGGGACCAGTACTATAACAATGATTGTTCCCTACACAAAATTAGACATCTCTCCCCTATTCCATTTTAAAATCATGTTTTAATTTTATTTTATTTTCTGAATAAGGCTAATTCTATTAAGTGAAAACATATGGTACAATCAGAGCTTGCATGCAAATGAAGCAGAGAAGCAAGGGAGCCGGAGGTGAAAGGCTATCAACCCCGCTCCAAAAGAACAGCCAAGGAAAGAGCAACAAGATAATAAGGAAGCAGATAGAACGAGAGCTGGACTAAGGCATCTACCCAGTATGGGTGGATACTTCCAAACGACATTTTTTCCCTTTTTTCTTGCTTACTTTGACCCAATCATTGGAACTTGGCTGGGCCGAGACCAGTTGTAGACTATTCTGCACTGAGGGTGGAATATCCTTATCCGAGTCGGAGGACGAAAACACATGTGAGTGTTTCTGAGAGATTGGAGGGGTAGAGGGATCCACATGACTGGCTGTGGGCACGTCCATCGGAGTCCCAACATTCTCCCCATCTACATAAATTTCCTCCTCATCCGAGCTGGAGGAGTCTGTGTCTTCCAATGGGGGGGGAGGAACACAGGAATTCCAGGTCTTAGATTTGGGTTTGCGATTGGTATTCTTCTTTTTTCCGGGTAACTGAGTGCAAGTATTTTGGAGATGCCCTGTTTGATGACAATGGCAACATCGGCAGGTCGTATTCTCGTAGTCCAAGGTTTGTGTCCAGTGGAAGTCCCCAATTTTGAGGTTGATCTGATCCAACAATCCTTTGCTGATGTCTATTTCCGTGCATAATTTCCCATAGGTGTATAGTCCATTCTCCCTTCTAAAGGTATCTGTAGCGAGATATCGGCCTAAGGAGTCTCCAATGCTTAAGAATACCGAGAAATGCCATAGATGTGTTGGAAGGTTAGGGAGTCTAACCCAGATGGGTATTTTGGTGATGACTGCTGTAGAGGGGTCGAAATCTGGAAACCAAGGGGTGAGGAAAAGCCCAGCCAAGCCCCAGAACCAAGGGCCTTACGTTAAGGCTTTCTGGTAATCTTCATTTAGAGCAAAAGCCACAATGAAGAAGCCTTTGGAGCATAAGAAGATCCTGAATTTAGTAGTCCAGTTGGAGTGAATCCATTGGTATAAATCTATTGTACGAGGCCATAGGCCATTGAATCTGCATATGATTGCAGTTTCTGAAAATGTCTGGTAATGATCGGCAAGTGCAGGATGAGAGAGTTCAATAGAAGGAACTTCCTCCAATTTATCCACCAGAAATGGTTTGGGAGTCATAGAGGGTTGAGCAGCCTTTGAAGAAGACTGTGGGCGGACTGCATCTTTATGAACTGCATCTTTGTATGAGAATGGAGGCACAGAGGAGGTCTGCCCGAATGCCCCTCCTCTTAGACGAAGGGTAAATACAATATAAGCATCTCTTTGAATACAATAAAAGGAGAGGGGAAAAGGGTCCTCTAGTTGTTTACCTTTATACAACAATCTCTGGTAAGAGGAGGGGATCCCCAGCCAGAATTCAAGTTTGCGCAAAATATCTTGCACTAGATCTGTAACACGCACCCAAAGCAGCAACGTTTTTCTAGAGAGGAGAGTGACTTGGATCTGAAAAGCAGGTGCTTCTGTGTTTTGATCTAGCAGGTCCGAGAAGCAAGACCGCTTCTTGCAAATGGTAGAGGTGGAGTCTGAAGGCCCACTCGCTTGGAACTCATATTCCCTGTGGATATGGTTTTCTGAAACATCCCCTGTCCAGCTACTAACTGCCATTTTGCTGTGGAGACATGAACTTGTTTGGGCATTCTCTGAAGCGACAGGATCACCAGTGAAAACCCTCGATATCTTTCTCTTATCAATATCGGCGGCGGTCCAGAGCGGTGGAGTATGACTCCAAAACGGAGCTGCAGCGGAAACCCTTAGATTTACAGAAAGGGCGGCGGTAGCAGAGCCTCCAGAAGTATTTGCAAAGAATGGATTCTCACCAACCTCTTCCGCATCTATGCTGAGGAGAAGCCAGTACTTGATCAAGCGTCCCTGCAGACTTAGGATTGCAACTAGGAGCTTGAATGAGCGGAGATAAGCTATCATAGCTGTTATGAAGGAGCTAAAAGCTTTATCATCGTTGACCGTGCTGGAGTCATAAGTTGCATAGGCCAAACAAAGCTTCAGGCAAGAGCAGGAGCTCAATGAACTTGAGTCTATAGAAAGTTCAAGGCAACGAAAACTACAAGAAAATGGATATTTGTCAAAAAAGTACAACCAGTAGTTGGGGTTCAGGACCTTCAGGCCGGTGATGAGCCGCCATTGTCTAGAGAACTTGAGAGTAGTCGTCCCAGCGCCACTGAAAAGCTCAGAACAACAAACCCTACTCGCTTCGCTCGCCATCGCTCTTACAAAATTCATATGTTGATCTCTTCTGCAAAAAATAAATAAATCATGTTTTAATTCAATACATCATTGAATGATAATTAAACAATTATAGGGTGGGTTTATATATACAAGCAGTTTATTTGTTAAGAGAGATTAAGTAATTGAGCTGAACTTGATATTACCTGATATTATCGCAATTTTGTTTTACTCAGATTGATAGGGTATTGAAAGAGATTATCCTACCATTGGTTCTTTTCCCTTTGTTAGTTCGGCCACACCAAATGAAAATATTGAGTTTGAGACCGCATTCCAGCTAATATATACATCTCTATCTTTTTTGTTTATTATTTTCTATATGATGGCAGATCTTAAACTCAGACCAGAATCTGAATCTGAAGAAGCATCCTCCTCTGCTTCCACCTCTAATTATGGTAGAAAAAACAATATTTATGGCTACGATGTCTTCATAAGTCACCATGGCGCCTAATGTCAAGACAAAATTGGCCACTTATATCTGTTGTTGCCTTCAAAAACATGAATTGCGAGTATTTTTGGACATGCAGGAGATGCAATTGGGAGAGAGAATAACTCCTCAAATTGAGAGTGAAATTCGAACAACCTCCATCCACATAGAAATTTTATCTCCCAATTATGTTGAATCAAAATGGTGTTGTGGGAAAACAAGGAAACAAACAAGATAATAGGAGAAATGTAACTAAAATTGAACAACTGAAGGATAAAACACTTTGAAACTTTATTGATCAAATTCTCCGTGCATACAAGCCTCTCGGGCCACCTTTTTTAACTTAGACATATTTTGTTATCTCATTATTCAACTATATCTTGTTATTCAACCTACATTTCGTTATTCTAACTACATAGGTAATAAGTAAATTTACATTTTTTGTCACATTTTTAACAAACTCCACCTTGAAAACAAATTTCCTAATGCCCATTCATCATCTTTTCTGCAAGCCGAGAGAAGCAAGACACCATCTCAGCTTCTCTACTGTAACTAGCTTCGTGAATATCTCTGCATGATTCTCCTGTGTGCGGACCTTCTTGAGGACTACTTTGCCGCCTTCGATTACATGTCTCACAAAGTGATACCTTACATCGATGTGCTTGGTCTTGCTGTGATAGGCTAAATTTGTAGCCAAATGAATAGCACTCTGACTATCACAAAACACATTCACTTTCTCCTACGTCCTTCCAATCTCATCAAGCAGACCTTTTAACTAGATTGCCTCTTTACAGGAATCTGAAGCAGCTATATATTCTGCTTCAGTAGTGGACAAAGCAACTGTTTCTTGAAGCTTTGACATCCAAATGATTACTCCACCTGCAAGAGTGAAAACATAACCTGTAATAGACCTCCTTTTGTCCAAATCACCTGCATAATCAACATCCACATATCTGCAGACTGTACCTTCACGACCATCAAAGCTGATGCAATGGTCACTTGTGCCTCTCAAATACCGAAGAACCCATTTCACTGCTCGCCAATGTTCTTCCCCTGGATTTTCCATGAACTTGCTGACAACTCCAACTGCATGTGAAATGTCAGGTCTTGTAGATACCATCGCATACATTAAGTTGCCTACCACATTTGCATATGGTACATGAGACATATATTTCTTTTCTTCATTAGTTCTAGGACTTCAATCTGAAGAAAGCTTAAAATGGGAAGCTAATGGAACATTAATAGGTTTCACATTGTTCATACCGAACTTTTCAAGTATTTTCTCCACATACTTCTGTTGTGATAACCAAAGCTTACCATTATTCCTGTCTCTTTGTATCTCCATGCCCAAGATATGTTTTGCCGCTCCAAGATCCTTCATTTCAAACGTCCTAGAGAGCTGAGCCTTTAACCTGCTGATTTCTTCCATGCTTTTGCTTGCAATAAGCATATCATCAACATACAACACCAAGATAATGAATATGCCATTGAAACTTTTGAAGTATACACAATGATCATACTTACTTCTGATAAAATTCTGGCTCATCATGAAGGAATCAAACTTCTTGTACCGTTGCCTGGGTGACTGCCTCAGGCCATACAATGATTTCCTGAACTTGCAAACTAATCTTCTACTGCGACCTTGTAAAAAACCTTCTGGCTGATCCATATAAATCTCTTCATCCAAATCACCATGAAGAAAGGCTGTTTTAACATCTAACTGTTCTAACTCAAGGTCCAGTAAAGCAGTTAGTGCTAACATAGTACGAATAGAAACAAGTTTAACTACTGTTGAAAAGATCTCATGAAAGTCAATACCTTCAACCTGAGAATACCATTTTGCAACCAGTCTCGCCTTATACCTGTCGATACTTCCATCAACTTTTCTCTTCAACTTGAAGACCCATTTGCACCTAACAGCGCTTCTCCCTTCAGGAAGTTCTACAAGATCCCAGGTATTGTTCTTGGCTAAGGAGTCCATTTCTTCTTCCATAGCCTTTTTCCAAATCTTACTATCTGCATCATCAATTGCTTCCTGATAACAAGATGGTTACCCATCTTCATTAATCAATGCAAATGATGAAGCAGAGTCTTCATACCTTTTTGGTGTTCTTCTTTCCCTTGTAGACCTTCTTAGAGTGACTGGTTGCTGACTGGATTCTGGAATTTCTCCAGTTTCCTCTGCTTCTCCATCTTTTTCAGAAGTCTCTCCTTCCTTTCGACTTTTTGGAAAAGTTACAGTCTCCAATTGAATCTGCTGACCTGGCAATACCTGCTTCTGTTCAACTTTTTCAACATCTAATTTTAAAAGAGATGATTCATCAAATGTTACATCTCCACTAATGACTATCTTCCGTGAAGTAGGATCCCATAACCTATATCCCTTCACTGAATAATCATATCCAACAAAGACACAAAATTTTGATTTTGGATCTAATTTTGAACACTGATTTCTAGGAATAAGAACATAAGCATCACAACCAAAAATCTTCAAATGCGAATAATCACAAGACTAACCCGACCAAACTTCTTCAGGAATTTGATAGTTTATTGCAACCGAAGGTGATCTGTTAACTAAATAAAAAGCAGTAGATACTGCTTCTGCCCACAACTCCTTTTGCAGATTAGCATTACTAATCATGCTTCTGGCTCTTTCCATAAGAATCTGATTCATCCGTTCAGAAACACCATTCTGCTGAGGAGTATAAACAACAGTTTTATGTCTAACTATCCCTTCATCCTTACAAAATTATTCAAATTCTAAAGAGGTAAATTCATCACCATTGTCAGTTCTTAAACATTTGATTGATTTGCCTGTTTTCTTTTCCACCATTGTTTTAAATTGTTTAAATGCATTAAACACATCAGCTTTCTTTTTCAACATATAGACCCAAAATTTTCTAGAGAAATCATCGATAAAAGTTAAAAAATACAAGGCACCTCCATAGGACACAGTAGGAGATGGTCCCCACAGATCAAAATGAATGTAGTCCAAAATCTGCTTACTATTATGATTGCCAGACTTGAATCTTTGTTTACATTGTTTGCCAAACACACAATATTTACAAAAATCCAAGTTCAAGAATTTCAAATTAGGAAGTAGCTTGCGGTTCATCAGTACCTGAAGACCTTTCTCGCTCATGTGACCCAACCATTGATGTCATAGAGAAGCTTCTTCTGCTTTATCTAACACGATCACTGCTTCACTAACTTAAGCACTTCCCTTGAGTCTATATAGGTTTCCGACCTTTTCAGCCTTCATAACAACCAAGGATCCTTTCGAGACTTTCAGCACTCCATTCTGACCTGTAAACTTATAACCATGCGAATCCAAAACTCCCAAGGAAATCAAGTTTTTATTTAGATCAGGTACATGCCTAACATCTGATAAGGTTTTAATTGTACCACCATACATTTTAATTTTCACATTTCCAATCCCAACAATCTGACAAGATGCATTATTTCCCATGAATACAGAATTACCATCTACAGTTTCATATGATGAAAACCAATTTCGGTGCGGACTCATATGATGAGAAGAACCATAGTCTAATAGCCAATAGTCGGCATCTTGTGAGATATTAAAAACAGGGAGTGCTTCAGCAATTAAAACCTCATCATCCATACCTGAATCGACCTGATTTGCTCCCTTGTTGTTTTCCGCCTCCTTCCGTTTCCAGCAATCCTTTTTGAGATATCTCGGTTTGTTGTAGTACCAGCATTTTTCTTTACTCTTCTTTCCGCCCTTTGACTTCGATCTAGAAGAACCTCTTGTCTTTTCCCCCCGTTCCTTTGACCGACCTCTAGCTACCATGGCTTCAGGTGCAGAAGTCTCAATGATAGATTTTCTTCGTACCTCTTCAGATAAGAGAGCACCCACGACAGATTCAAGTTTTAATGAATCAGTAGTGCTCAAACTGACTGAGGTCACGAAGTGATCCCACGACTCAGGTAGGGAACACAACAAGGTTATTGCCTTGTCTTCTTCCTCCATCTTTATTTCCATATCAGACAACTGACAAATAAGCGTATTAAAAACATTTAAATGATCTGCAATTTTCATACCCTCCTTCATCTAAAGGCTGTACAGCTGTCTTTTTAAATAGATTCTGCTAGTCAAAGATTTTTTCATATAGAAAATTTCCAATTTATTCCACAACCCTGTGGTTGTACTCTCTCCAACAATATTGAAGAGTATTTCGTCTGCCAAACATAACCGAATGGTACTGAGAGCTCGGGCATCCAAGTCCTCCCAGTCCGAGTTTGACATGCTTGCTGGTTTTTTAGTTACCCCGTCAAGTGCCTTGTGCAACCCTTGTTGCACCAGCAAATCCCTAACCTTTAGTTTCCACAGAGCAAAATTGTTTTTCCCAGTGAATTTCTCCACCTCAAATCTGACGTTTGTCATTTTCACCATTTCTCCCTCCTAGGTTTCCTCTTCTCTTTCCAACTAGGGTTTCAAACAAATATTTCCCCTCTTCTAAAAAAAAAAATTCCACTCTTCCTGAAAAATATTTCCACTCTTCCTTCTAGGGTTTCAAGGGTTTCGAATCTCTTCTAACTTTAAATAGAAATAAAAAATACAATTCCTATTTTTTTTTCTTCTTTCACTAAATCCTTGCCCCCTTTAAAATAATCAATTTCTATTCAAACCCTTTTCTCTGGAAAACATTAAGCTTCCTTAAAAAAAAAAAAATAATCCTTTTAAAAACTCTCAGTTCTTAAAAAATCCTTATCAAAAAACAAATGTTGATTGATGTTGATTTCTGTTTCAAACAAGGCATTAAAATCTCAAATTACCCGACTTTCTCAATCGCAGCTTCGAAGAGCAGGTTATGTGGATGGTTTTCTTCCAGCGGATGGCTTTCTCCAGCAACAGCCCACAGCAGGCTTCTTCTGTGCAGCGGATGGCAAACCCAGCACAACGAGCTTCAGTCCTCTCGCTGACGGGCCTTTTCTCTCACGACGGCTCCAACGGCCTCCTCTTTGCAGCGGACAACTTCTCTTAATCTCTGGAAATCGATTCTGGCTCTGCTAAACTCTGGAAATCAATTCTAGCTCTGCTAATATCTGGAAATCGATTCTGGCTCTGATCTTCCACGTAGGCTAACAGTGAAACCCTCGGCAACGATCTTGGCTCTTCTCGATTTTGGAGCAGCTTTCTTTCTCGGTTCTCCATCGATAGCTCTCCACCACTACTCGACGGTCTGTCTGCAATCTCTGGCAGCCGCAAACCCTTCCATGCAACCCAAACAACTCTTAGCTTCGGCCTTTCTTTTCAGCGGATTACGCAGACTCCAAAAAAGCCAATCTCTGAAGCTCTGATACCACTTGTTGTAGGAAAACAAGGAAACAAACAAGATAATAGGAGAAATGTAATTGAAATTGAACAACTGAAGGATAAAACACTTTGAAACTTTATTGATCAAATTCTCCATGCATACAAGCCTCTCGGGCCACATCTTTTAACTTAGACATATTTCGTTATCTCTTTATTCAACTATATCTCGTTATTCAACCTACATTTCATTATTCTAACTACATAGGTAATAAGTAAATCTACATTTGTTGTCACATTTTTAACAAATGGTGTTTAAATGAGCTTCTACTCATGTTGAAGTCAGGGTCAATCATTCTTCTTGTTTTCTACGATTTCAAGCCTTCAGAACCTAGGCAGACTTCACCGAGTGAAAATGGAGTATATGCTCGTGACCTGCGCAAGCTTGAACAGAAGAGAAAATTCAATTTCCAAATTGTTGTAGAATAGAGGAAAGATCTCTCTGATGCTGCAGAAATAAGCAGTTTCGACCTGGAGACTTTTAATGGGTGAGACTCCAACTCTTACTCTTAATATTAGGGTTTAATTTGATGGATCGATAAATATATGTCGTTTTATGTAGGCATTTCTTAGTAATAACTGTGTTTTGAATATTACTCAGTGATGAGAAGCAACTCGTTGAACTTGTGGTGGAAGGAGTGCTGGGAAAGTTTCAAAGAATTTTGCATGTATCCAAATATCCAACTGGATTGGATCAAAAAATAAAAGAATTTGAGACAACTGTCTCATTGCAACAGGAAAGATGCGAGATTCGAGTCATAGGAATAGTGGGAATTGGTGGGGTTCGAAAAACCACCCTTGCAAAGGAAATATTTAACTGTGAGAGATCTAATTACAAGTGATCTTGCTTTTTATTTGAGGTGAGAGAAAAACCATTAGAATCATTACAGAGTATGCTTATAAGGATTTGGATCAATTGAATGAGCAAGCAACTAGCAAATATGAAGGTATAGAAAAGATCAGGAGGTATCTCAAATCTTCTCACTGTCTCATAATTATTGATGATGTGGATCATATTGAGCAGTTCGATGCATTACTTTTACTAGCGAAAGATGTCCTTCTATCTGGTAGCTTAATTTTCATTACATCTCGCAATAGAAGCGTCCTTACAAGTTCAGGAATTGCAGAGTCTTGTATTTACATGCTAACAGACTTGAATAAAATACACTCAAAAGATCTCTTATGTTTGCATGCATTTGTCCAGTCTCATCCTATAGCGGGATATGAAGAAATTGTTGGACAAATTTTGAATGTGTGTAATGGATTACCACTATCTCTCATAGTTCTTGGGGCTCATATGCATGGAAAAATTGATTTCAAGTATTGGGAAGCACAATTTCGCAAAATCTGTAAAGCACTCCCACGAAATTCCTTGCAAGCTCAGAATTAGCTATGACAGTCTGGATGAGGAAGAGAAGCAGATATTCTTAGATGTTGCATGTTTCTTTATAAGAGAAGACAAAGATACAACCATAAGAATTTGGGAGGGATATGGCTGGGAAGGATGGCTGGGTCTTCAGAATCTAGAGAATAGGTGTTTAGTGGAGGTGGACAACAAAAATCGCATCAGAATGCACGATCAACTAAGATATCTGGTGAAGAAATAACCTGGAAGTCTGCTTCGGCTTTGGCGCCCAACTGCAGACATTAACAAGTAATTACATGTAAGTATTTATTGTTAGACCGGCTAACTTTCAAAAGAGTGAATTAAGATCTCATAATTGTGCCTATAGAATTTTTAATTGTCAAACTTAAAGAGTGATGTCATTCCATAGCCTATATGAACATGTTCCAACAACTTAGCGTTGAAGGTTTTTATGTGGAAAGCATATTCGGCTTTTCATATGGCTCTGCTGGTATAACTGCCCGTACCCTTCTTTACTGACTTGGATTCCGACGAGAAATTTAAGAGTTTTAAAAATAAAGGGGGACTATTTGGAAAGATGAATCTCAGGTAGTCATGTAATTTATTGAGAAAAGATTGTTTATGTTTTATTTCGTAGCAAAATTTCTTCGCTTTGATTTGAGTTTTTTGTTCTTGATATAAAACTATACACAAAAGTTGAGATTAAGTGGTCCAATCCACTTTGGATATGTGAACACTACTAGAACCTTTTCAATTAAGGGAGTAGTTGTCTTTGGTTAGACAAAATGGACTTGTCATTCGACCATTTTCGGCTAATGGGACAGCGAGTCTGATGACCCCTACTTAATGACCGAACTCCGGTGGACCCCGCGATGATCGCTCTCCATTGGAATCCACTGATCCTCTGCTGGTGGGCCCCGCTTCCCTTGGCCAATGCCTTCGCTACCTCAGCCTCCGCTTCCCCTCTGCTCCTCTAGCCCACACGCTTAGAGCTTATTTAAATTTTGAAGTTGGTTCGTTCGTGCCCATTGATTAAACCACAGTTACCAAATTCGAATTCGAAATCGAATTCGAATTCGATTCGATATGGAAAAAATTCGAATCTATAAAATTCAATACGAAAAAAATTCGACACCATAGATCTTACAAATAATTAAATATATTAATTTTTATTTTATATTTTTATAAATTTAAAGGAACAATCATTATTAAAGAAAATATAAAAGTTATAAAGTTAAAGTTTTTCCAAAATAGAAGTTATTGTTTTTTATTTTTTTATATAATTATTTATTTGCAACAGATTTACAACTAATATGTTATTTTATAATTTTGTTTAAAGTAGGAATTATATTTTTTTGAATTGAAATTTCTTATTTTATAAAATTTTCTAATATATAAATTACTGTTTTTAATTTTTTTTTCCTATTAAGAATTACTAATTTGCTAATTTTTATATATTATAAAACATTTTTTTTCCATTAAAAATTACCAATTTGCTAATTTCCAAATTGATTAATAGATTGTTTTATGTTAGAGATTAAATAGACTCATCCAATTATTTGCTGTTGCATAGTTCAATGTTTTCCAAATTACCTCCTCCAAATAAATGCAATGGCCATGTCTTCATGTTGAAGCACTCTAAAGGTTAGAGGCAGAGAGTGTCTTCCTGCACTATTGAGACACGAAGCAGGTTGCGAAGTTACACTAAAGGTTGAGAGGTCTGTTGAGACACGAAGCACGTTGCGAGGTTGGAGACAGCGCCTCCATGTTGAGGCACAGTTGAGGCACTGAGCACACTGAAGTTGGGAACCAGTCGGTGAAGGTGGGAGACAGCCGGTGGAAAGCTTTGAAAAAAACTCTCAAAAAAATAAAACACCGAACCGAATTTGAAATTTCCGAATTAATCGCCGTACCGAACCGAATCCACGAATTTACTAATTTTTTTCGGCAATACGGCCGAACTTGGTAACTATGGATTAAACTCCATTCAAGAGCCAATCTTTGCTTCATTCACCGATGGAGACCTGTGGAATCCCTCAAAAGCACACAACTTCAAAGTTCAGTTGCTGAGGGAGGTGTGATCTGTGGCATATTCTCAGACGAGATTATTAAGTTTAGTTTTTATTCTTAGGCTCAGTTCAGTGGAGGAGAAAGACTGATTTTCCCCTTTTTTTCGGTGAATTCGATTCCATGCCTGTTTCTTAAGCCATGGATGTTGAGTTAATTGTTTTATTGTCTTCTGAGTTGTTCCAAACCACCTTTAACTCATCCGGTATTAAATTCTTCTGCCTGTCATCCCTTAAACCGGCTTTCATGAAACAGTTGACTGTTCTAAGGACTAAAATAAGTCGGATAATTTTTTTAAAGCCAGCCACGTTCAAATCCTGAACTCGCAGATGGAGTTTAAGTGAATTTTGTAAGCAAGTATTTCAACTTTGTTAGTTGAATCTTCAAGAAACGCTTTTGCTGGTTTGTTTCTACAATAATTTCTCTTTTTCTAGTCTCCTGGAACTCTAGATTCCTTCCCAGCTTAATGAACTTCTCCATCCTTATGAGGCCAAGGGCTAGGTCAAGTTGCAGTATTATGAGGAATGTTTTGCAAAAACTTATATTGTATATGTAGAAATTTTATAGCAAGGAAGATTTGTAGGATTATTGGAATTATTTTCAGACTTGCTATTTTTAAGCAGGACATTGTTGGATTTGCAATTTTATCATGTAGGTTGATTAGTAGACTTTTAGAATCTAATTTGCATTAGTCAATTGATAAAAGTACAATATTTAGTGGTTTTTTCATATTCTTAAAGAATTAAACAACAAAAAAAATATAAAGTAAACAAGACATTTTTTAACGCTTAGTATACACTCAAAACATAATATTGGAACGATTATGAAATTCTATATTGACAATATCTTGTCATAGCGAGCCCTGTTAAATCTCATCGAAGGTCCATGATGATGATCCTCAAATAACCTACAGAAAATACTTTAATGGAAGCATTAAGTTTGTTTTCTATATGCGCTAGAAAAATCATTTTTGAGTGCCTATAAGAAAAAATTTGATGCTTCGATTAAAGTATTTTCTGTAGGTTCTTTGAGGATCATCATCATGGACTTTTGAGGAGATTTATGATAGACCTTTGAGCAGATTTATCCTTTTTCAATGACATTACAGAAATGCAATTTGCATGAATTCATTTTTTTCCTGTAGGCGATGGAAAATGATATTGAATATGGACATCCTATGTTACCAGAAACCAGAAATGCTGAACAAAATGAGACACGAGTTCAGAAATGGGAAATAATAATTCTCAATAACAGAAGTTTTATAGTTTTTTTAATACACATACAAGATTAATTAAATTTTCTTACTATGGATGACATCATCCAAAATGTTTTGCACATCATTCAAATTTACAAAATTAAAAAGAGAGATAATATTCATATTTACTGCATATTCAATAGTATGAATCATATGCATGAAATTAAGTTTGCAACAATACAAAAATTGCAATGTTCATTGTTTAGTTCACAAATAGGCTAATGTTCATATCCATCTCATCCGTTGGCTCTACTGGAGTAGAAGGGCCAGAGGGACCTGCTTTGACCAGGATCGATAGTATTGTGATTGTGACCTCCTAACATATCATTCGCCTAGAACACCTCTAAAGGCAGCTCATCATCCTGAGAAATGCCCTATGTTCATAACCCTATATCCAAATGGGTGCGACAAGGTAGTCTGCCTATTCTCGTGGTAGACAACAATGATTTGAGTGAACACACGCCAAATATCTGGTTTTTTGTGAGGTTAGGCGAGTTCTCATAATAGATGAAGTAATACTCACTCCAATTTCACTCACATGCCGATGAACTAGTCACACGCATAATGGAGAGTATCTTAGTTAAAATCCAGTAATAGAAACTTGAACTATGGCCTTTTCTGTTGGTTGAGAAAACATGTTGATGAACTAGGCACATGCATAATGGAAACGGTCTGATATAAAATTTAATAATAGAAACTTGAACTAGGGTCTTTTATGTTGGTTGTTCTCACAGGTCATAAACCTGCAAAAAATACACAGCAGAAAATCTGACTAATTTTCGATAAACAGATTTCCCATCCAGAGATGAGTTTTTGTTGTGGGTTCAATTTTCAAACGGGTGTCTAGGAATATATGCGACATAAACTCATACTGTGGTTTCTACGACGACCGCCTTTACTGTGGTTTCTAGGAATATATGCGACATAAACTCATACGTATCGAAACCTATGCCTGATATACACCTCAAGGTTGCAAAGCTCAAGGATGCACACCTCGAATCCACCCAAATGGTAGGTATTCCAAAGTTGCAAAGCGCAAATATGCATATCTCAAGTCCACCCAAACGATGGGCATACCAAAATTGCGAAGATCGACGATGCATATCTCCAGTTCGGAATAGGCCATTCATGTAAGAAAACAGACCCCATCTTCCACTGAGAATGGGGCCCTGGGAATCCTTTTACGGCGTCAGAATTTGAGAAATTGAAAATTCCATTGTGTCATTCAGGTTATCAGCTATAGAGGAACGTTTGTTACCCGAATAAACTCCTCCCTTGAGTTCAGCCAAATCGCAGAATCGAATGGCGGGCACATTAAGGTATGCATATCTCTCAGAGTCCACCCAAATGGCAGGCATATCAAGGTTGCAAAGTTCCAAGATGTATATCTCGGATTCACTAAAGACAGGCTCTTGAATGGAGTTGAATCAACGGGCGCAAATGAACCAAATTCAAAATTTAAATTAGCTCTAACCGTGCGGGTTGGCAGAGCGGAGGGGACGCAGAGAGGCTGGGGTAGAGGAGGCATCGATGGAGAGAAGCGGGGCCTACCAGCGGAGGAGGAGCGGACTTCACCAGAGAGTGATCATCGCGGAGTCCACCGGAATTTGGTCGTTGAGTAGGAGTCATTGGAATCGCTGTCCCATTAGCTAGAGATGGCCGGAGGATGAGTCCATTTCATCTAACCAAAGAAAATGAAGTTGTCTACCGAGTCTGTGACATAGCTCGGACGGCAGAAAATTGTCGAAATCCAATCAACTAAAACTCGAAAATTCAGGTGCTTGGAGTGTTTAGAATCTATTTTTGATGCGGGAAATGGATTCAGCACTATTAAAAATCCTTAGAGCACTTAAAATATTAAAGTTTAACCACTGTAAACAAGAATTTGGACAAAATTTTTTATCGGATTCTAAGTGAAAACGCAGCCTTTTTAAACTACGCGAAAAAAAACTCATAAGAGAAATAATAATTTTATGAAATCAATGATAAAATTTCAAAATTTATTATTTTCAAAATTAGAATTTGCAATTAGGAGATTAATTAGGATGTCAATAGTGTGAAAGAGGGTCATAATTTGTTGTCGTTTTTTCCATGTAACATGTGGGTCACGGAAGAGACAAGTCTAGAAAATTCCATTGTGATATTTTAAAAATTAGAATTTGAAATTAGTATATTAATTAGGATGTCAATAGTGTGAAAGAAGGTCATACTTTGTTGTCGTTTGTTCCATGTAACATGTGGGTCATGGAAGAGGCAAGTCTAGGAAATTCCATGGTGAAGGCCCATGACATTCATGGGTGGTCAATATTTCGTTGGAAATATAGATCGATGACAAATAGGGCGTGAATATGATGTTAATGGCATGTGATCACTCCACCACTAAACCACATACATATTGGCAGTTAAAGTCCTTAGCATAAAGAAAATGGGACCACAAAATTTATAGAGCCGTGACCAATTTGACGCTTCCTTCCATCTTCCACATATTTCATGCCAAATTTCTTCTTTTTGCGGTGGTGTTCTTATACCACTCGTAGTGCCTCCAACATAATTGTGATGTTAGTGGGCCAACACTACGCATCTTTAAGGTGGTCATAATTACACATCTTTTCGAAGGAAGTACATTGTTAGAAGTCTTATCTAGCGTGAAAGAGGCTCAAAGTCTATTGTCATAATGTATAATGTGTGAGTCACGAGTGGAGGGAATTCTAGTAAATTCCATGGTGAAGGTGCACCGAGCAGTGAGGACAATGGTGCACATACCCTAATGTTGTGGGTGGTGAATATTCTGTTGAATATATCACTCGATGACATTTATACCAAGCCATGAATATGACGTAATTTTTTTGTTTTTTAATAAAAATTTATACCAAGCCATGAATATGACGTAATTTTTTTGTTTTTTAATAAAAATTTATACCAAGCCATGAATATGATGTAATTTTTGTTTTTTAATAAAAATTTAGTGCCGTGTAAAACTAAATTTCTCATGAGGAGAATAATTAAAATAAAAAATTTTAGGAACCACTCAATGGCTAGCAACCAAGTTAAAGAGGTATGGAATATTGGCTATGTTTTATGTTACAATTATTTTGGAAACAAATTAATTATCATTTTTTAAAGTAATTTAAATATTTGATGCGTTGATGTGATATCGAAGGTATTTTTTCTTTGCTACATAATGTGTGGCACCTTAGGCATTAATGGTTTTTTTAGTTTTTAGTTTTCTTTTTTGGAAATATATAAATTTATATTTGATTTAAAAGACATTAAATATATAAAGACAGTGGTTTAAATATATCTATACAAATCTCTTTATGAAATAGGTATCAAGACTAAAAGTTGTATCATTGATTATTACAATTCCCATACTGTATAGGATCCAGACAACATGATTCCATACAATTCTAAAACAATTTACGTAATAGAGAATAAAAACATACATATATCACTGTGCATAAGAGACATGATTGTCTATACATCCAAACTTCAGTTTATATCTCCATTAATAGTGGATCCCGTAATGAACATCACCAAACAAACTAAATTAATAAACCTCATCTACAAACAAGCATGATGTATCCTATTGCCACAATTGAATCAACATTAAAGCCACAATACTCCTACATAATAAGCTCGGATGCTTCCCTAGAAAATAGTATTAAAAACGCTTTATCCAAAGATGGGCCAATGATTTAGAGATCCATTGAAATTCTATGCACCATTAAAACATCAGCGGCGCGACCAACACCAAGACAACACCAACATATCACAAAAAGAAAACCATAAACACAATTTTCACAACGACTGATAGTGCAAATAGCGAGCCAATACCCCAAGAGGTCATCTAGAATACCGTAGAGCAAAGTAGCACTGACAAAATGAAAGAAAAAATTACCTAATATTTCCATATTAATCATTATCTGAAGAGATCAAGTTAGTAGTTTGAACACTATCAGTTAGAGGATCAGTGAGATCTCTTAAGGCTTAATCCCTCACAAAGAAACTCTCCACCCATGCCAAATGAGAGTCAAAATTGTTCATACAAAAACACTAGTCATGGAAGCATCCTTTTGATATCCTCTAATGATGAAAATACAATATAATTTTCCACCTTTTTGTCCTTGAAGAAGAGACACAAAAATGTTTTTGTTTGTTGATTTAAAGCCAAAAAATTCATAAAGTGCAGCCTTCTTTTCTGGAATCCATCAAGATTTGGAATCCATTTAGCATCCTCCCCCACCAATTCAGAGTCAGAGCAATAGGTTCGATCCCCTGTCTCCTTGTTTTACAAAACCAAGATATCCTTTTGAACCTCTAGAGGAAAAAAATCAAAAGAAGTAGCCACAAAATTATAGCCAAAAGGGAAAACCCTTTTATGTTGAATGTTTCCTCTACCACCTCACCTACTACTCCTCCTATGTCTCGGGGCCATGAGCACAACTACAGATAAATAGTGAGGACAATAACTAGAGAGCCCAATGCTAATAAAGTAAGACAAAGTACGATGATGTCGACCCTAAATTCCAAATCTATAGAAAATAAGGTCATAAATAAAAAACCACTCAACTGGCCCAAAACCCCAAATGTTATCAACTTCACCGGACTTCAATTTCATTACCCAACTGACAGACCTTGGATACTCATACAAGCTGGACTATACACCAAGAAAATAGACCCATGAAACCAAGAACTATACCAATGAAACATCTTAGTAAACAAATAAATTCCCACACCTCTTTCCAATTGCAATTGAATCAGAAATTGAATTGCATATATTACATAATCCAACACCAAACTTCCCAGATACCAATAACTTGTGACCCCAAGAACCCCAATTATCCACCACAACTTAACATAAGTCACCCACGCCGTATAATAACAAATAAATTGATAGAATAAAATACCTAAGAACAACAAATTGAGATGTGATATGGTGACAAAAAAACTAAAACTAACAATGAAATAATGAAACTCAATGAATATCAAAGGGGTTGTGAGCCATCAAGGCCACCACCAAACATGAAATTGCCACTCCCAAGGTTCAACACCAGGATACACATAAATTGTAAGCCAAAACTATACACAAAATCCAACAAAGAAAGGTATAATCTCATAAAATTAACCTTGACTTACCACTACAAAGGGAAGCCTAGTGCAAAACAAAGGAAATACAAGCCTAAGAATTGACCACCATGCACAAACATTCAATGAGAAGCAACTAGTGATGGAGGTCAAAGAGTAAACCTCAGATCCTCACACACAATTCTTGAGCCTTCATCCATCCATCTCTATAACCTCACATTTAAAAACACCAAGTGACATACATATTAATGTTAATGCCTTAACTACCTCCTACCACTTCCACCTAAGAATAAATCAAGTGTTACGATGGCACCCTCTCCAAACCATCTGTTAGCATAGTTCTTTGCTAAGTCATGAGTCCATTCCATACTTTTATTTTTAGGATTAAAGTTAAAAAAAAAATCAAAATTTTAAAAAATATTTTGGTCGCTACCGGAATTTCCAGGAGGTAAAGTTAAAAAAAAAATCAAAATTTTAAAAAATATTTTGGTCGCTACCGGAATTTCCAGGAGCACCAGTTTTAGCCCTTTTAGACAGTCTGTTATTTTCCTATTTCTGTCTTTTTTATTTTTATTCTAATGTTTCGAGAATTTCTGAAAGCATACTCTGTTTTAAAAAATAAAACGAAAAAGTGAATCCACTTTAGTTAAGCCACGTTTCATAATGTAAATATGCCTCAAATATTTTTTAAATATTTTTAGATCCCATGATAGGTGTCATATCATAGTCAGTTAGCTTAAGTCAAGTCATTATAAACATTGAACACATGTGTCATCCGCAGTTATGAATTGAACCATTAACCCGACTTGCCTGTCAAACTCCAAGTTAGTTTACGCATGCTTAGCTACGTGTTTTTCTGAATCAAGGATATCATGGTTATTACACTACATGCCATAATTGTTTGGATGGCTATACAACAGTGCTGCTGGAAATTCCAGCCAATAAACAACAAAGAATATAGAGGTGACTTCAAGTCATAAACCCACTTGCCACAAGCCATATGGAGCTCTCATATGGAAAATGCAGCCAACTGAAGGTGGTGATGGAGTATCCAATGGTGCACATCATGGTTAGGAATAATTTAATGACGAAAGTTGATTTTCATGGGGTGATGAACCAAAGTTTTGGTTTTAAAACCACCTAAAAATCAGGAGAATGTCATTCGAAATTTAGTTGCTGGGATTCGAATTGCTGAGAGTCATACTTTGAGAAGGAGTCTAGATTTTAGACAAGATTCCAGAGGTGAATACAGACCACACCTGTAAGGTAAAACTCTTCTGACTCTGCCACCTATCAGTTGCATGATACATAGGCATTTATTTTCTGAATATGATAAAACAAGTGGTAAGATAAATCGAATAGAGCTAGAGGGTGCAGATTCAGTTGATGCCAATACGAGGGTAAGAAGTTTTTTTATGCAGTCAGGGTGGTATCCTCTTTGTACCAAGTTACGGAGCTCTCACTCAGGAGTAGCCCTAGAGTTTTATAACTCTTTTAATGGACAATAATCTACACTTTATGGCCTCACTTTCTAGGTTTTTGAAGACTCCATTGCTGAAGCTTGTAACCTTTGTAATATTCCAAATTTTGCATGCAGCAAATTGGAGTATTAAATTTTGCTAATGTCACTTAGTAGATGAATAAATGGGTAAGGAGGCCCATACATTTCAGAAATAAGACAAAAATCCCTCATAACGTGAAAAGGGATCATAATGCTAGCTGGATTTTACACTCTCATGTGTGAATAGGGACAAATGCATGTGGATAAGGTCAAGTTTGACCAGGTCAACAACGTAGGTATGAGAGGAGGAGATCATCCATAGAGACAACGCAGTGCAAGTGGGAGGAAGATTCCTTCGTGAAGGAAACCCTAATGAGTGGGGCCCAAGGTAAGAAGGCTCACACATGTTTAAAAGGAGAGTAAGGCAGCCATAGCAATACATCTTATGAATTGAATATTGTATTTTGGTTTGCATGAATATTTGCATTCTCTTGCTGTTTAGCAGAGTTGTTGTGTTGCTTAGCACACAGATCTCCTGTTTAGGAATCCTTCTCCTTTCTTGAGAGGCCTCTTAAAGGAGCTTGTACTGAATTTCTCCACATCCAGGCTTGAGGCCAAGCATCCTCCTTCAACTACGATGCTATTTCTGTAGCATTATAACATTGTGTTGCAGGGTGTTGCAGTGGGGGTTCACAACACCACTTCCACAGCTTATTTTTCAGAGGATGGAGCCTCCATTCCTTTGGAAAGTTAGTAAGAAAGATTCCAAGGAAGATTTGCATATCTTGGCACTTGGCCAAAGTACTCCCATCACCTACAGCGCAGTCCCTTGCAGGAACTGCGTCATTTTTCATAGAGTTGCAGCTACAGGGTTTAAGCCCTTGTTCTTGAGCTAGTTTCCTAGGGAAAGGTCCAACCCTTCTCCCAGAAAGTTCGAAGAAGGGATTCTCATCCCTCTATTGTATTATTCAGCTATATGTATGTAATGTTTCAGTAAGACTGCATTATTTCAAAGTTGAATATTCAGATATGCTATTGGGGCCCTTGTTTTGAAATTAAACAGTTTTTGAGTCACAGATAGTACGTGGAGAGACGCAACCATAGTAGGCAGAGAACTATCAAGGTTGTGAAGGAGTGAAGAACAGGTGGCATGGCTGTTGCGGGAGAAAGCACAGATGGTAGAAGAACGTGGTAGGAAACAAGCAGTAGAAATCCCAACGAACAGAAAAAAACAGAAGACAACCGAGCGAGAAGAAAGGAAGAACTGTCAGTTGTGCTGGCAGCAGAACAAATAGGCAGCCGGCCAACGGAGAAAGGAGGTTGGCTCAGAAGGGATCAGAGAAAAGGAGTTGTAGGAGAGATCTGTTCGCGTTGTTCTGTCCTCTACCTTTCTATATCTCCGTGTTCTACTCTGTCCAATAGGACCTCACTATATTCTGTTCTATTCGAGCTCATGTTGAGGAGCGGTGTAATAGTTTGTTGATGATAGTCGACTTATAATATAATCAAAGTTTGTTGTTCACGATATATGTTGTGGTCTGGAATGAATAGTTTTGGTAGTATTTTAAAATTTTATGGATTGTCATTCTGAATGCATGTATGAGAGATATCGTACATTGAATGTTGCGGTTTCTTAATATTTAAGATAGTTCAAGTTTATACATATCAATGCTGCTAAACTGATATCAATCTACTCCCCATCTTTGTAAGGTTGTGGCACGCATCGGGTGAGACTCTCTGCTCCTCGGAGCAGAGTGAAAATTTCGGTGTGGTACTAGACTACAACGGAAAACCTTGTTGGCCTCCAAGCTGAACCTGGGTCTTACCTGCGAGACCTGTTTCCTCGCCAACAAATGGTTCCGTTGCCGGGAGCTAAAATTTCATTTGGGAGCTAGATCATGGTATCTCGAATCTTCGAAAGAGAAATACGAAGCTGGTGGGATAACCACCTATATCAGTTCATCACTCAGCAAGCCGAGCTGAGACGATAAAAGGAGAAAATGATCAAAGATCTGGTTCTATTCTCTGACTCTGCCAGTGATACTTACAAAATATTATGGGGAAAGTTCCCAGAAGAACTCTATAACTGGTTGTGAAGGCTTCAAACCAAGGAAACCAAAGGAAATTCCTAGAAAGTCAATCGCAAGTGGGTGCACGGAGATCTGGTGGCCCTTCATTGGTTAAATATCGATTTGACTCGAGCTGTAGATTTCTGGGTGGAATCTACCTTGGACGTATACATAGTGGAGTTTGCAGTGGAGTGCTACCATTATTTCTCGAGAGAAGAAGATATATTCAGATCCAAGTTAAGGGGGAAGCTGCTGAAGGAGATTCCATTGTGGATTAAAGCCTTGATGGTAGATGAAGGAATAATGGGGTTCCAAAAATCGGAGATGGAAGCATAAAACTCCTTTGCCGGGGGAAGGGACTAAGGGAGAGATGCTACAAGAATAGTGAAAAGGGGGAGTAGGGGTATGGATGTCAAGACCTATAATAGGCTAAGGGAGCGACGAACATGGAAGGGCGCAGATTGCTGAGAAGTGGCGAGAAAGGGTGATAAAGGAGTTAAAGAGAGAGGAAAGTAGTTGGAAAGATAAGGAGGAGGTGCCTTAGGAGACGAAGGAAATGGAAAGTCAGGTGGATCCCCAGGATATAGGAGGGATCATTAAATAAGTTCGGCAGGTGTATAGGAGCCCAACCTAGATGGAGAAAGGAAAGAAGTCTGACGGAGAAGATGCAGATGCACGCCCCGAGGAGATGTTCGATGTGGAGTTGCACATTGAAATGGAGCAACTATTCCAAGAAAGGCCGACATCCATATCTCAAGGTCCTCCTATTCCCCAAAGTTCAAGTAGCTCTAGTCCCAACCTTCCCCTAGTGCTTTATCAACCCCTAGGTGAAATTTTTGTTAAGTTGCGTGAATTAAGCAAGTTGCATAGTATTCAGTCTCCAACAGTAATACACACTAGTAGTAGTATTGCTAGTAGTACCATTTCACAACTAGGAAAAAACGGTTTCATTTTAGTAACGCCTACTCAAGTTAACATGGCGGGATCATTTATCCAGTACCCAAAGTTCTCTGGGAGGGGTAATGACGATGTAGAACAACACTGGTACCTCTGCGAGGCCATATGGAGGGCAAGGCAGACACCAGATGCGGGGAAGTTAATAGAATTTCAAACCACTCTTAGAGAGAGAGTGCCATGCTGATTTATAAAGTGGTCTGAAGCTCATCAGAATCTAGCGATAGCAGATGTGAAGAGGGACTTCGTTAAGAAATTCAAATGACCCCAAACAGACCAGCAAGATCTGTCAGAAATGTGGGAAATCAAGCAGCGGGAAGGAGAAAATTCTTGGGATATGATGCAGAGATTCAAAGACGCAATTGGAATACTTAGCTATCCAATCGATCCGAACCATTAGAGGGATTGGTTCATCAAAGCTCTGCTCCCCTTGACAAGAACTCCATTAACTCAACAGAAGATCGAGACATTACAGGACGCACTGGAGCAAGAAATGAAGATAGAAGCCATGGCGGGTTATCTGCAAGAGTTTAAGGGAGGAGCATCAGCTCAGGACCCCTCTATAATGGGTCTGCAACATCAAATAGCGAGTTTGACAGAAAAAATCAAAGAAATTCAATTAATGTGGCCAACAAGACCGAATGTATGGTGCACACATTGTTTAATGGAAGGACATGTGGTAACTGAATGTCCTCGATTGCGGGGGCAGAACGTGGGGAAATCGGCTGCAGGGGCATAGGGGGCTCCACCAATGGGAGGATTTGTGCAAATAAACACCCAGGGAATATATCCACCGCAACAACAACACACAGGGTTCCCGATGCAACAAAGTCCAACCATTACTGAGTATTGTGAAATATGTAAGAACATGGGTCATCCACCTCGCCTATGCCCGATTTTACAAAAATATTCCAACATTCCAAATGACGCATACTGCGAGTTCTATGCCTTAACAACATACAGCACAGAGCAATGTAGAGCTCTAGATGCACTGGCAGAATGATTAGACTGACCTTCATACTGAGTGAATGAGGCTCCCCGAGGAAGAGGAGGAGGCATGAGAGGAGGCTGAGCAGGGGGTAGAGGTCTGGTAAGATGTTACAACTGCGACCAAGAAGGACATGTAGCTAGAGAATGTTCACTGCCTACAAGACCCTGGTGTTCCCAGTGCTGAGTTAACACGCATGCAACAAAAGATTGTCTTGAGCTCATTAAAATATGGGAGGAAAGAGCTAGACAGAGGGGGACAAATCTAGTAAATACAGAACCCAGGCTGATGGAGACTCAGAAAATGTAGAACGTGGCCATAGTGACACGAGGAAGCAAAATAACGGGAGAAGATGCACATATAATGGACCCGATAAAGCTGGTTAGGCCAGCATCCCCAAAATCGTTGGTCAAACCAGAAATACAGAAGCGATTTTTTCAAGAAGCAGTAGAAACCTTCGCCCAAGTGGGGGGGGAACAAAGGTATTGAGTTACAACAAACCAAGGAAGACAACAAAAACAAAGCTAATTTAGGAACTATAATTCAAGAATGGTTCCATCTATTCCTAAAAATTGTTAACAATGCACCAATGTTGGAACAGCTAAAGTAGAACCTGGAAGGAGTGGTGTAGAAGAGCACAGGATCAAGGGAATCATCCGACGCAACCCATAAATACGTGCAGAGAGTGAAAATAAATAAAATAAGGACCGGAAAATAATTTTGAGTGAACACACAGGTTGCGGGTTTCCAAATTAAAGACACCATGCTTGATTTGGGATCTGATGTCAATATTTTACCAAGGAAAACTTGGGAAGCATTGGGAAGGCCAAGGTTGACATACTCACCAATCCAACTTTGGATGGCTAACCAGTACTGCATTGTGCCCATCGGCAGACTGGAGGAAGTTGAAGTTGATATTGCAGGGGTAAAGACATTTATGGACTTTGAAGTCATCGACATCATGGGAGATAAATATCCTTATCCTGCATTGTTAGGAATTGACTGGGCCTTTGAAAATTATGCAATAATAGATCTGAAAAAATAATTGATGATCTTCGAGGATGGGGAGGTCAGAGTCACTCAGCCACTCGACCCATATCAAGGTCCAAGAAATACAGAGACTGTGGATAACAGAGAATATGCTCAGCTTCTGGACCATCTCTATCAATTGACCATGGGTAGAAGGGAAGATTACATCAACCCAACAGCAGGCGGCTTTGTAAGCTAGAGAAGCATCCAAAGCTCAAAATTAGGCTTAGAAATAGCTTGGGATGATTGGTAGCAAGGAGGGTATGAAACCAATATAAGGAGATGCACCAACATCAGAAGAATCAATTAGATTGGGACCGAGGTAAGGGAGTACCCAACTTTATCCAATATGAATGTTGTAAATACTTTCATAAAAAATATAGAGGAGAATGTACAAGAAGGACACAGGATACCACTAATGGACATGGCATTACAGTCCACATCTGCAAGATGGTGGAGTAATCATCGCAACTCACTGTCGCAATGGGACAAAGTTGCGGCAGCGTTGAAAGCGATATTTAAGGAAGAGGAAGGACCCAAAATTAAGGAGAGATACCAAGGGGACTCAGACCCCAGAAATCATCTGAAGAAATGTGAGGAGCAATGGAGAAACAAAGGATATCCAGAAAAACTGTGAGTACACTGGTTTATCCATTCTCTGGACTTGATTCCACAGGCCTGGTACTTGACGGAAGAAAAGAAAAGAGGGACTAGAAAATGGCGAGAAGTTGTGGATAACTTTACACAGTGTTTCTTGTTCGAAGTAAAAACAGAACCAGTCACACAAGCTTTGCAAGCTATCAAGAAGGTATTGTTCTTCCCAGAAATTCAAAAGGAGGATGAGCAGTTGTTTCCGAACCAAGGCGTCAGACAAAAGGTAGCATGTCAAAAGATAAACAGTGAGATGGATGACGATAATCTAGAGGATATTAGGCATCTATATTTTGAAGAAACAGAGGGGGAGAGGGATATCAAAGAAGAACTGATGATAGAAGGGATCCACCTGCTACCATTAAGAACCAAGAAACTAAATATTGGAACAAAAGATAAGCCCAAACTAGCACCAATTGGAGATTATTGGGATGAATAGACAACTAAGGAGATATTTAGCCTGCTAAAGGAATATGAGGACTTGTTCCCTTCATCAGTAGCAGATTTGAAGGGAATAAAAGGGGATATGGGGGAGATGCGGATAATATTGAAACCTAATGCAAGGCCGGTGAAACATAGACCATATCGTATGAATACAAGGGTGAAGGAAAAGGTTAAGGCAGAGATCGACAAGATGCTAAAGGCAGGATTGATATTCCTAGTAGAGGAAGCAGAATGGGTAAGTCCTATAGCTATACATAACAAGAAGGAGAAGTCTGAGATTCGAGTCTGTGTAGATTACAGGAGCTTAAACAATGCTTATATCCATGACCCATTTCCCACTTCGTTTAGTGATGAAGTCCTAGACAATGTTGTAGGGAACGAGGCGTATTCCTTCATCGATGGATTCTCAGGATACCATTAAGTAAGAATAACACAGGAAGATAAGAAAAAGACAACATTCACCACCGAATGGGGCTCTTTTGCATATAATGTGATGCCATTCATATTGAAAAATGCACCAGCAGTGTTTTCTCACATCGTGATAACTGATTTCTGGGAATACATCCACAAGTTCTTAGAGGTCTACATGGATGACTAGATAGTCTACATCATAATAAAGGATCATGCGATGTTATTGAGGAAAATGTTCAATATATTTCGACAACTGCAGATCTCGTTGAACCTGAAGAAGTGTATCTTTGCAGTACCGTTCGGAATACTTCTAGGACACATGGTATGTACCCAAGGAGTTTGTGTAGACCCAGCCAAGGTAGCAGTGATAATCAACATGGAGGCACCAGAAACGATAAAACAACTGAGATCATTGTTGGGCCACACAGGTTACTACCGGTGATTTATCCACAACTATGCGAAGATAACAGCCCCATTAGAGAAGCTGTTGAGGAATTCTGAACAGTTCCACTGGAGAGACAGTTGCAGGACAGCCCTGGAGAACCTGAAAGAAAAGATGGCAAGTGCACCAATATTGGTTCACCCAAACTGGGATAAACAATTCCATGTGCACATCGATGCTTCCAGAATCACACTAGGAGCAGTCTTGGCTCAACCAGGGGACACGTCAGTCAACCATCCAGTATATTTTTCAAGTCGCAAATTGTCCACAACAGAACAAAACTACACTACAATAGAGAGGGAGGCATTGGCAATGGTGTATTACCTTCAGAATTTCCACCACTACCTATTGGGAGGTACGTTCAAATTTTTTAGATACCACTTAGCTTTGAAGTACTTAGTAAACCAACCATTCTTAGAGGGGAGAATCTACAAATGGCTCCTACTCTTCCAGGAGTTCACATTTGAAGTGATCGTCAAGCCCGGAAGGTTGAATGTAGGGCCGGACCACCTGTCCCGACTAGAGAATGGAGAAAATGGAGGATCTCTAGATGATCAGTTACCAGATGCTGATCTTTTCAGAGTAGAAGCCATCCCAGACTATTTGAACCAAATAACAACCTACCTCAGGACAGGGCGGTGTCCACAGGAATATACTTCAGTACATAAAAGACACCTGGTAGTTCGAGCTGCAAAATATCAACTCATAGCGGGACATTTATACAAGATGGGACTGGACAAGATTCTTCAGAGATGTGTCGTGGACCACGAAAGGGAAGATGTACTATGGGAATGCCACAGTGGTGTTGCGAGAGGACACGTGGGAGAAAAACCGATGGCAAGAAAGTTACTTCAAGCAGGTTTGTGGTGGCCAACAATGCATATGGACAACAAAGCATTTTTTAGGAAATGTGATATTTTTCAGTGGACGGGACGACCATCCTACAGAGATGAGCTTCCACTTCATCCGATAAAAGTACTGCAACCATTCGAAAAATGGGCAGTGATTTTGTAGGACAAATTACACTAGCTGCAATACACTCAAAGGCGAGGTACATAATAAAAACGACAGATTACCTGACGAGGTGGGCAGAAGTAGTGCCAGTAAAAAATTGCATGACAAAGACTGCTGCCAGATTCAAATTTGAAAATATAATCAGCTGATTTGGGTGTCCAAAGAGCCTGACCAGTGACCAGGGTACCCACTTCATAAATGACACCATTAAATCCTTACTGGAAAGCTTCATGATACAACATCATAAAAGTAGTCTGTATCACCTGCAAGCCAACTGTATGGTAGAAGCATTCAACAAGATACTGGAGAAGGGCCTGACAAAGATATGCAATGTGCAACGAGATGACTGGGATGAGCGGATACCAGCAACTTTGTAGGCATACCAAACAACAGTAAAGCGACTGAACAACCAAACACCATTCCAGCTAGTATATGGGAGAGAAGCAGTAGTCCCAGCTGAATTCATCATACCAAGCCTTCTAGTAGCAATGTCACTTCAATTATCAGAAGAAGAATCGCTAAAGGAACGATTGCAGTAGTTACAAGAGCTTGAAGAAGAATGATTTTTAGCAGAATTTCACCAAACGGTACAGAAGGAGAGACAGAAAGCTTGGCATGACCATCACATCAAACACAAAACTTTTTAGGTTGGGGGAAAGGTTCTACTCTATGGAAATATATACCAGAAGTTCCCAAGAAAGCTGCAGATGCATTGGCTAAGGCCATTTCATGTGATAGAAATCAAAGATTTAGGAGCAGTTCGGTTAGCACAACTAGACGGCCAAGTTCTACAAGGATGGGTGAACGGCGCATGCCTGAAGCCCTACCAAGAGTAATTTAATCATTTCAGATTCCAATAACTCTCGCAACTGAGAGGAATCAATAGGGTAGAATAGCATCAATAACTCTCTCACACCTGAGATGAGCTTAGATAGGATTTACACTTTAAGTAAAAACAAAAAAATAAATACAGTTGTGTTGCGGAGACCACAATGCAACTGATTGTGGTCGGGGAAGGGTAGTGTCCAGCGTGTCATCCACGTCAGATAGGAAAGCGTGTCGAACATCAACCCATCATCATTACGCGTAGTACCCGTTTCAATCGTAGGATGACCAGCGTTTGGAAATAATTTCCATAATTAGAATCACCCATACTGTAATAAATTTTCCATAATAAGACATAACCATCAACCGTCACGTCTACCTAAATCCCAAAACCACAATCAGCAATGTCAGAACTCACCTCAGCCAGTAACTAATCCCATGATTGTAGTCGTGGAGGAAGCCAGGGGGAAATTAATTAGTTATGGGGTCACACCAACCTCACCCGTGCCGGTTAATTATATAACATGCATGCAAAGAAGCGCGAGAATGCCAGAAAAATCCGAGTTAGAATTAGAAACATCCAAGGGAGCAAGAGAATCCGAACCAGAAGAAGATCAGAGAAGGCACACAAAAGAAGGAATTCAGGAAAAATGAGAAGGAATTTTTCTACAGGTGTATAGAGAAGAGCCAGAATGACAAGAACAATCCTGACAGTTGTAGAGCAAGAGATCGATAACAAGATTCAAAATATGGAATCTCTTGTGGGAAAATACGACAGTGCAACACTGATCGATACAGACTTCACAAACTCTTTCGAATTTCCAGCAATGAAAATACAAGTATATGTAGAGAATTATGCAACAAAAGCAGGGCAACAAGCGGCAAGAGTTCTACCAGAGTTCTGGGGCATCCAACAGTCTACAATACTGAACTTGAGAAATCTTCCAGTGTTTGGTGTTACAGGCGCTGCGATGCAGTGCACCAAGTTTTTGTTGAGCAAGATTGATAATGGTTCACTATGGTTGGGGAAATAAATCCCAATTCACGTGGAGTACATCCACATGTTAACTGGACTATCACAAGAGGGGAGGGATGTCTCAGCGACATTCCAAACCGTATCCAAGAGAGCGAAGAAGACTAGGGACAAGGACTACTATGCCATGTATGACACTAAGAGGGGGGAAGGGAGAAAAAAATGACTTGATCAACAAACTGGAGATCAAGTTTTCCTGCTACTTAATTGCAAGTAAGACGATGAGGCACTATACAAAAGGAGAATACACGCTGGATACAATTTTGGTTGCAGAGCATTGTGTCCAAGGGACACAGCTGAATTGGTGTTCATTCTTAATAAATGAATTGTTTGAAGCTTGTGAGGACAATTACAAGAGGGAAACTGGGTTCATTTATAGATATTTGATCATGGCACTGGCAATGTGGAAATGGACCTTTCTAGGCATCTGGGTACCGGTCGAGATAGCAGCAGGCCAACCATTGGCAATGAAGTTCGTGCCTTGGAAAGCATTCGGGGATCCTAGCACGAAGGAAGTGAATGCAGAAGATTTTAGAGCCTAGTACAGCCAGATGGTTGATGTTGTGATGATTCAACAAAGAATTCCAAGAAGTCTGTTAGATGGGTATAGTGAGCAGATATGGTTTGGAGTCACCCACAATCAAACCTTCCTCAGGCCAACCTGCATACCAGAATCGACTTTCAAAATGAAGCCATTAAAGTTCCAGATTGATGAAAAATCCTTTCACACAGAGGTCTGTTCGTGGCCAGGAGTGGCGATGGAGGTGAGGGATGGAGTCTACACCTATATCTTCGATGGGATGCTGCCAAACCCATTATCGGGAGAAACTTCAGAGGAGGCAATGATGAGGATATCACAGCTGCAACTATCCCCAATCATTGAACAACTGAACACCAAGGTACAAAATTTTAATAAAGTAGTTCAAGTGCTAACAAGCGATTCCACTGCATTTCCTACATTCTCAGACTTTCAGGCATCCCATTCCAACCCATCTTCTAGCACAGCCTCCCTATTCGCACCAATACCCAACATTCTGTTTAGTTCACCACCCCCAGCGACTACAATGCTGGTCATAAAAACTAAAGCTGCGAAGCCAATAGCAACACCAAAAGCAAAAAGGGCCAAGATCGCAGTATCTAGCCCAGTGGTTGATCTCACCCAGTGGTTGATCTCACAGGGGAGGATCAGCTGCGACCTTTGAGTATAGGAGTATCGATCAGGGAAGAACCTGTATTGGAGCCCCAAGTGACCAGGGGGATACCACCCACAAACCCCATCTACCCCCTCGATTTCTTGAACATTCACATATCACCACCTCATAGTCACCAGCCATCAGCCCCCACATCATCCACCATTTAGGAACCTCCCATTCACACACCATCCACTTCATCAGCCACAGTATCAGACCCAATAGTCAGAGGAAGAATAAATGGGGACCACGGGGTGGAAGTTAACTCGGGTACAATAGAAGTACCCCCAGTTGACCAAACCCTGGTTCCGCAGACTACATTTACCGAGATTTTAAATCAGATAGAATAGTATATGGAAGAAACAAATGGGTCACTACCCCAGCAGATTCCACTCTAGCTATCTAATCTGACAGGCCAAGAGGTGCAACCTGATCTAAATATGGCCGACTCTAGTAACCGGTTGCCGCATCAAACACCGCCACAGTCACCACAGGCATAATCATCAAAATATATCGCTAGCGGATAGCCACTTCGAGCACAGTTTCCAGATCAGAGTACCTCTAGTGCTAAGAGCATGGAGACATGGGGAACAACACAACTATACCACTTTATTTAGAGAGAAACACAGCAAGTAGAGGGACTTCATTTGGATCTCCAACAAAGATGCAAACAACAATAATTACAGATCAACACACTTATTGAGGAGCACGAACAGCTGAGGACCAAGAAGGGGAGTCTACAAGAACAACTGGAGCTAGTGACAAGAATATTCCAATACATTTGGCCCACAGTAATAGAACACAACGACCAGATACCCGAAGGGGTAAAGGAGAATGATATATTCGAGCGCTCGGTCCACATAAGGGTGGCATGTTCAAACCTTCACAAGGAAAATAAGGAGCTCAAAGCAGCATTGGCAACCCGACCCGCGTTGCCAGATCTAGTGGTTGTGTACACAGAAAAGATATCTGAGAGACAGAGCCAGGTCACAAAGATGCAGGAAATTCTGAGTACTGCAGTGAAAGAGTCATATGACCTACTTAAGGGTCTATAGGAATGTTCAACAATGCTCACTCTAAAGTCAAAACTAGTTTCATTGCAGCTACAACAAGTATCAAAAGAGATCCAGGAGGCCACAGACCTGACTGGACTCGACCAACTATATGCTCAAGCAAACACTTTGGAGGTCCAAATACAACAGATAGAAGAAAACTCAACGGTGGCCAAGCAAGCCCTCCGGGAGTTGAGACAACTGGTAAAAATCAGTGCCCAAACAATGCAAAAATTGGTCTCTGAGGCCAATACTAGAGTCAACACCATTTCTGGTAACCTGCCAGCTGGTTCTGGAGAAGAAGTGGTTGCGCAAGTCACAGTAGAAACAGACTCGCTCATGCAAGGATGGCAACAGGCCGTGAAAACCTTTCAGGAACTCAAGACAGTAGCTTTAACAAAGGTCCCAGAATTGGGGCCCTTTTTTGGACAGTCAAAAGAAAGGGGAAAAATAGAGAAGAGCGCAGGGCCGAGCGAACCAATGGAAATAGAGACAGGGAAAACCGATTGACTCAGGGCGAGTCAATAGGATGTGGTCGGGGCCTGTTGGGGCCCTTGTTTTGAAATTAAACAGTTTTTGAGTTGCGGATAGTACATGGCAGGACGTAACCACGATAGGCAGAGAGCTATCAAGGTTGCGAAGGAGTGAAGAACAAGTGGCACAGCTATTGCGGGAGCAAGCACAGATGATAGAAGAACGCGGCAAGAAACAAGCAGTAGAACTCTCGATGAATAGAAAGAAACAGAAGACAACTGAGCAAGAAGAAAGGAATAACTGTCAGTTGCACTAGCAACAGAACAAATAGGCAGCCGGCTAGCGGAGAAAGAAGGTTGGCTCAAAAGGGATCAGATAACAGGAGCCGTAGGAGAGCTCTGTTCATGTTATTCTATCCTTTACCTTTCTATATCTCTGTGTTCTACTCTATCCAATAGGACCTCACTATATTTTTTTCTGTTCGAGCTCATGTTGAGAAGCGTTGTAATAGTTTGTTGCTGATAGTTGACTTATAATATAATCAGAGTTCGTTGTTCACGATATATGTTGTGGTCTGGAATGAATAGTTTTGGTAGTATTTTAATATTTTATGGATTGTCATTCTGAATGCATGTATGAGGGATATCATACATTGAATGTTGCAGTTGCTTAATCTTTGGGATAGTTCAAGTTTATACATATCAATGCTGCTAAACTGATATCAATCTACTCCCCATGTTAGTAAGGTCGTGGCATGCCTTGGGTGAGACTCTTTGCTCCTCGGAGTAGGGTGAAAATGCCAGCGCGGTGCTATACTACAGAGGAAAACCTTGTTGGCCTCCAATATGAACTTGGGTCTTACTTGCAAGACCTGTTTCCTCGCCAACATCTTCTCTTTTATACTCAAACTTCCAAGAAACCCTTGCCGAGTTATCTTCACATTGTGTAAAAGAGGCCAGATCTCTATTTTTCTTCATGATTTGTGTAATAAAACTCTAGATCTATTATTTACATCCCATTGTATCATAAACCCTCATTAAAATCATGATGTGCATGCTTCATAAAACTCTACATAAGTCAAGTAATGGGATTTGGGCCTTTTTGAGCCATATCGGGACCGGGAGATCTGTTTAAACAAGAAAAATAGATTTTTTTTTTCTGAATCTTTTCTCGGTGTGAGTCTCCTATTGCATAATCTAAGGGCTCCCAACATTATTTCTTCTTTTTAAAACACAATTTCCTGAGAAAAACGTTTTTAGGGCACATATTGCTGCATTTCCCCACTTTGGGCTGCCATAATGGGTCATATTTTTCTGTTGTAGCATTCATTTGATGGCTATGTGTTTCTAACACATTTTTGAGTTAATTTCTTGCTTCTATTCTAGCATTGTGTTCATATATTGTTGCATCTCCTTTTGGGGATATTACAACCTTCCTCGGGAAGGAGAAAGGTGGCTCAAAGGAAAAGTTATTACAGGAGGTGATCTCAATAGCTTCCTCAAAGATGCTCATAGAGATCTAAATTGGGAAAAATGCATCCCAAGAAGCTACCTTAAGAATGATTGGGCAGAAGCTATCAAGCTTATCAAGCTATACCTCACTTGTGAAAGGAGGTATGTTAAGATTCAACAAGAAATTTCAGCGCCCATGCCTAGTGTGGGACCAGGAGGTCCAAGCAGCACCTACACTAGAGTGGGACCATAGGGTTTAGCAGCACATACATTGGCGTGGGATAAATTTGGTGCATGTATATTTTAGTTATCTCTTAGTTAAGATGGAAAATAAAATGTAATCTAATATCAAAATAACTTGTAATAGTTAACTAAGTGTGATAAATTTACTTAGCTCATGAATTTCTAGTTAGAGGTAATTGGTGAGGCATGCAAAGTAATTCTAGTTGTAACAGAGTTTGAAGTGCAGTGGTGCATTAATTAATGCGGGTTTTAATCAGTTTAACATGGTTAAGTGAGTTAAACTCAGTTGTGCTATTTGTAACTGTTAGATACACTAGTGAGAGATAAAGGGAATTAAATATCAATTAATTTAGAATCAATGATCTCACATGTAACTGAGGATTTACTATTATTAGCTGCATGCATGTCAGATCTAGTGGAGACCCAACTGAGATCTAGGTGAAAGGGAAGTTGACTACCAGTTGTAGGATTATTGGGTTGCACCCATGCAACCAAATACCCATTGGATTTCCCATGATACTTGCGCAATCAAGGAAGGCCAAAATTCCTAAATAATATGGATTTCATTCATCAAGGATTGTGCAAGCAAGGCAGGCTCTCTGGAGGCAGTAAATTGGCTAAGTATTGGTCAGTTTTATCTAATACAGTGTGAGACAATTAGTTGTGTACAGGAGGGATCTTGTGAGAAGAGTTTTGTGTAATTGTTTCATGATTCCATGCTAAATATACAATAAAATATAGTTGGGGTTTTAGTAGCAATATTTCCCTGGGAAATTATCTATGTTGTGGCTTGATTGATTCTTATTTGCTTCATGTGAATTGCAATTGTGTTCTTAATTCCGCAATTTATTTGTAGAAGTGATTCAGTATTTAACTTTAGTACATTGTTAGATCGTATTGAATCCATGATATACATGCTTCTTGTATAATTTATACATGGTATTAGAGCATAGGAAATCACAATTGTGAAGGAGGAGATGAGTTTGTGACTTGATAGAATTCGAATTTGCAGAAATACTTTCTTGGAGCTACAACTGATTCAAGATCAAAATGGCTTTCAATGGCTTGAGGTTGGAGTATGCAATTGAGGGTGGCTCAAACTATATTGCTCGAAAGGATAGGATGGGGTAAGTACTCAAAGAGAATGGCTTGAAGGAATTCATTGACAATGATGTTCCTAAACCCGTTGTGACAGATGCCGCAAATCTTGATGCATGGAAAAAGAAAGTAGAAAAGGTGAGGAGGATCCTATTGGAGGGAGTACGAGACCACATTGTCTCAAGCCTCCATGGGAAATCCATGCCATATGCAATGTGGAAGGCTTTGAAAGATCTATTTCAGAGAAGCATCGACCATAGGAAATTGGCACTGAAAGATAAACTCAGGAAGATCAAGATGGAGAAAGGTGACTCCATGCCAAAATATCTAACAAAGTTTGTCCAATGTCGAGATGAACTGGGGAGAGTTGGCATAAATTTTGCTGATGATGATTTGGTGAGCTTGGCTCTCCTAGGACTTCCCAAGATTTGGCATAGTTATCAAGACTCTGTCAATGGAAGGGAAAATCTGCTAGATTGGGAACGACTATGGTCAGATTTGGTGCAGGATGAGTTCAGACGGAACACCAGAGATGGATATTCATCTAAGAATGAAGATGAAGAGGATTGCGCTTTGGCTGCCAAGGCGAAGAAGGGGAAGGGGAAGAAATTCCATTCCAAATATGAGTCCAAAGATTGAAAGAAGTGGGACATGTCTAGGGTGAAGTGTTTTCACTGTCACGAGCATGGGCATTATGCTACTAACTGTCCACAAAAGAATAAGAAAAAGAACGCTGGAGGATCTGTAGCTAGTGAGGATTTGGCCTCAAAGTTTTAGCTTTAATTCTTATTGATCGTATGCATGCTATCAAGTGCATTGGGATTTGTGTGGTATTTGGATAGTGGTGCTTCATTTCACATGATGGGAGACAAGGAACTTTTTAGTAGCTTGGAGGAGAAGGATCTCCATATGCATATTGAATGGGTGATTACGAGCGATACAGTGCTACCGGGATTAGTACCATTACCTTCCAAAGGAATTCAGGTAAACCCTTTCAATTAAAAGATGTAATGCATGTACTAGATTTGAAGAAAAATTTAGTCTCAGTTGCAATGTTGGAGGATAGAGGCTATGATGTTGTTTTTAGTGAAGGGAAAGCCTTCCTATGACACAAAAAACAAGACAAACCAAGAATATATGGATTTGAGTTAAGAATATCTACATGGTGGATGTAGATGGTTGTGCAACATTGATGGGCAGGGCCGACAAATTGGTTAGTCGGGATGAGGGCGAGTTATGGCACAAGAGGTTGGGCCATCTTCACCATGGAGCCTTGAAAGTCATGCAATAGATTTCCACTGGTCTTCCCAAGGGCACACTTGCGCAGCCAGACACATGCAATGGATGTACTATGGGAAAATATGTAAAGGCCACCTTTCATGAGAAGGAGAAATGAGCTTTGGGGATCCTTGAGAGAGTTCACACAGACGTGTTTGGACCATTCTCTCTTGCTTCGAGATCAAAACACAATTAATATGTGATATTTGTTGATGAATTTTCTCGTAAGTGCTGGATATTCTTCATGCAAAAGAAAGATCAGACATTCTCAAATTTTCTTGAGTTTAAGGAACTGGTGGAGAAAGAGTCGGGGAATAAAGTGAAGGCTCTTAGGAACGATAATGGTGGAGAGTACATCTATAACGAATTCAAGAACTTCTACAGCAAAGAAGGAATTTGAAGAGAACTGATAGTGCCTCGTAACCCACATCAGAATGGGGTTGTTGAAAGAAAGAATAGAATGATCGTGGGTGCAGCAAAAGTGATGTTGCATGATCAAGGCCTACCGATGCATCTGTGGGAGGAAGCATGCAACACTGCGGTATTTGTGCAGAACTGTTTTCCTCATAGGATAATTGGCATGAGTACACCTAAAGAGGCTTTCACTGGTAAGAAACCTGATGTTTCACACTTTAATATTTTTGGCTCATATGTTTATGTGCATGTGACCAAAGACGCCAAGAATAAGCTGGAACCGACAACTGAGATCGGGATTTTTGTGGGGTACACTAAAACACCACAAAACTATCAGGTGTATTTCCAAACAACAGAATGACTGTTGTGCGACGGGATATAAAATTTGATGAGGAGAAAGCCATGTGGTTTTCCCTTGAGAGGGAGCTAGACTTGCATGCAGAGGAGGAAATGTTGGTTCCCAAGGATGAGCCTCAAGATGTGAAGTAGCCACATGAGGAGGATCATGGAGTGGCGGAAGACAGTCATGCAGATCTATCCATCAAAAATGGCAGAAGTCACACCACAGAAGCTGATATATTGAGACTTGATGCTGTAGAGAATGTAGGAGCCCCTACTTCACAGCGCAGACAAAGACAGTCTCCAGACAGGTTTACTGGATACATGGATCTTATGAGAAAATGTATTGTGACTGAACCATATTCCTTTTAGGAGGAAGCGCAGAAACCAACTTGGGTTGATGCAATGGTGGAGGAGTATGACTCCATTGTAAAGAAAAGTGCATGGGAGATTGTCCCAAGACCGATCGACAAATCAGTGATTGGATCTAGATGGATCTACAAGGTAAAGAAAGTTGTTGATGGGAGTGTGGAGAAATACAAGTCCAGATTTGTGGCTCAGGGATTCTCACAGATTGAGGGGATATATTATGATGAGACTTTTGCCCCTGTTTCAAGGTACTCTTCCATTAGATCCATCCTTGCACTCTCGGCACAGATGGGCTAGCGCATTCATCAGATGGATGTGAAAACTGTGTTTCTCAATGGAGTGATTGAGGAAGAAGTGTACATAGATCATCCTGAAGGTTTTGAAATCTTCAATAGTGATTCGCATGTGTGTCGACTTAACAGAGCATTGTATGGGCTGAAACAAGCACCTCATGCTTGGTACACTTGAATAGACAGCTATTTCACCAGATTGGCCTTCACCAAAAGTGAAGCTGATGAAAACCTGTACCAGATTGTGGTTGAGGGTAAGCTATTGATTATTGTTATTTATGTTGATGATCTAATGTTTACTGGTGATGAACAACTGATACACTCATGAAAGGAGGATCTTGCAAGGGAGTTCGAAATGAAGGACATGGGACTCCTTCATTATTTCCTTGGTTTGGAAATATGGCAGCGGGATGGTGAAATTTTTGTTTCTCAAGGCAAGTACGCCAAAGAGATACTAGGTAAGTTTCACATGGAGAGTTCCAAACCCATGGAAACTCCTCTTCCAGGAAATTGGAGGAAAGAGGATGCTACTTCTGGAGAGGTAGTGGATGCTACTATCTACAGGTAGTTAGTTGGTTCACTGATATATCTAGTGAACACCATGCCATACATTTGCTATGCAGTTAACCAGTTGAGTCAAGCTATGGTTAAGACTACAAAGCTCTTTTGGAAGGCGGGGAAGCATGACTTGAGATACCTGAGGGGCACATCAGAGTACGGTCTATGGTACAAATGTACAAAGGGAGTGAAGCTTCAAGGCTTCACGGATGCAGATTGGGTAGGCAGTCCATCAGACAGAAAGAGAAAACCAGGAGGGATCTTCAGCATAGGATTGACAACAATTTCCTGATACAACAGGAAGCAGCGATCTGTGGTACTCAGTTCAGTGGAAGCAGAGTACATGGCAAAAATTCAAGCTGCATGTGAGGCTATCTAGATGAGAAAGATCTTGGTTGGCTTGTTTGGTTCTTAGATGGATCTGAAAGTGATACATTGTGATAATCAAAGTTACATTAAACTCTCAATTAATCCTTTGTTTCATGATAGGTCCAAGCACAAAGATATATGGTACCATCTGTTAGGGTCCCGTGATTTGGCCGATTGGTGAGCCAAATGACGATGTAACATCAAACCAAGCTTTGGAGCCCAAGGACCTAGCCTTCCTGGACTCAGAGAGGGCTCTCTCTAAATGTGTAAGGGATATCTGTGTGTTTGCTTATGTTATTCTGATATTAGGCTAGTTATGAAGTAAGTTTTTGATTTTTAGTTTTTTAAGTTGTGAGGGATGAAACTGATCAAAGATATAAAAATAGATAACAAGATGTAGATTAACTGGGCTATGGGGTCAAAAGGTCAAGAAAGCTATAAGATGACGATACAAGGCTGTTGAAGGGCCGATTTGATTTCAAGGTAGAAAGGATCTTTGGGCAAAATGGAGTAAATGGACATCAAGTTTGTGAACAAAAAAGAGTTTCAAGCATCGCTGGTTCAATAGATAACATAAACATGGTAAAGTAAACCTTTAATCATGCAAAATGTAACTACAAACTAATCAACACATAGAAACAAAACATTCAAGCCATGCATAGAAATATAAGACCCTCTAACTTTGGGAAATGGCTATCAGACTTTGGGGAAAACACATAAGACGGACTAACAACTCATAAAACTATGCCGGAACGCCTAAACACAGTCTTTAAGTTATTGGAAACTTTGAAAAACAAGCTTTCATAGTTTTAGACAAAGGGCTAGATCGAAACTAGGCCTCCTTGGTTCAACAAGATGATAATCTAATCAGTCAAAGAGATAGCTTCATGGATAGAACTATGGACAGCCATAGGTAAGTAGGGCACACCATACATCCTACTTAACATGCATAGAACTTATGAATGAAACTAGCAACAATATCCTTAAGTTACTAAAGAGCAGTTAAGAATTCTTTAGTGCAACTAAGGAAGAAGAAAACATAAAAGCTATGAAGATTCAGGAATTTTGAGGTACCTCCATGGGCATATCTCAAATTTGTTCTCTACTGATCTATAGCAAGCAAGAAATATGTATCATGAATGAAAACTAGAAGACAACAACAAAGCAAGAAACACTATACCATTCTACCATGTCATGGAATCCATCAACAATCCTTCATCATCCATCCAAGAACATTCAAGAGGCAATCCAAAAGCATAGCACAAGTATTTTCTCCAAAGCTCATATGAACAATATATTGCTTCTCTTCTCAAGTTCAGCCTTCTATTACAATGAATCCTCTTGGAATATATAGGCCAAAGAGGAGGAAAACCAACCAAGGCAACTAGCTAGCCATTGGTTCAAAATAAATATCTAAACTTGTCCTTGAGGCTTTGCAAAGCCCAAGGCACAAAATATCTAATAAATATCTAAACTTGTCCTTGAGGCTTTGCAAAGCCTAAGGAAAAAAATATCTCATAAAATATCTAAAAAATGCTAAAAAAGGAAAAATAATTGACTTTGCATCATTTTCCATGTGCAAAAATAGCTAAACGCACATTTGGAAAAAGCAAATTTTGAAGGTTCAAAAATTACAAAAATACTCAAAATTTATATCAGCAAAAGGTCCCCTGACTTGCCGGAAACATTTGGTAGCCTTCCCGATATCGAAATGGGGCTCATGATAGCTCGTTGGAAAGCTATGAGTGTCTACTTTCCAGAAAAAGTGAAATTTTTCCAATCCAATGCCCGAAAGTCCTCCAAAAATAGGACTATCTGTAAAAAACCAGAAAATAAACCTTGCTGATAGACGGGGCAGCATGTTGAAAAAGTGAGTGTTTTTTGTATCTTTGGGGGACCAAAAAAACTTCAAATGCTCCAAAATTTTTTGAGTATATGCTCCTAAATTTAATACATCCAATGGTACCACTCTCAAGAGTCGAGGATGCTCCAAATTGAAATGGCGTGCCCATGATTTTATGTAATTAGGCCCAAAAATGTCGAAAAACAAAAACATGTCAAAATTTGCTCAATTTTGGTGAGAAAGTCCCTCAAGGATTTTTAGAAACATTTCTAGAAGCTCGGGCCAAAATTCCAAGTCCTGATGTGTCTTTCTTCACTTTCGGTGCCGGGCGCCCTTTTTGGGCAGTTTTGAGCTTTTCTTGGTTTTCCTCCTTTGTTGCTTGGCATTCTAGCTTTGGTGAAGAAGTCATGGCCCCTTGCCTCTCTGCTTGTAGATGAAGGAGGTGCTTTCAAAACCCTCTGCTTATAGATGAAGGAGGTTTCTTTGGTCTTCAAACCCTCTGCTTATAGATGAAGGAGGTTTCTTTGGTCTTCAAACCCTCTGCTTATAAATGAAGAAGGTTTCTTTGGTCTTCAAACCCTCTACTTATAAATGAAGGAGGTTATTAGTCATGTCATATCAACAGCCTCTTGACAGTGTTGTTTTTCTTTCACTGTTCTTTCAGGCTTCGAATGTGGTCGCAAGAGCTTGATGAAAAACTCTTTGCACTGTAGCTGCATCCCAGGCTCAAGATCACATTGAGAAGCAACTGTCTTCTCATGTGGCGCCAAAAATTGTCTTCTAAGATGCTGGTATGTTTCCTGTCCTTGAAAGATCCATCAAACACTATAAAACACCTAAAATCAGCTTGAGATTATGGTCTATGTATTTCTGAGACTTAAGGTGTATCAGTGGCGCGACTTAGGGCTGTGACCAACTTTATTAGCAGAGTGGGAGGTTTGTTATGATTGGTCTATAGCAGATGGAGGTTTTTTGGCTCTTGGATAGTTTGCAAAGGGTGAAATGTCTTAAAGCGCCACTTCCTAACTTAGGGGAGGTTGTTTGAACAGATTTGGATTGTTTCTTTAGAACTGATGGTCAAACTAGCATGGTTGAGGTTAAGTAGGATTTGATAATGAGGTTTCATCTCATCATGGGCAGACTGAAAAGGTAGGAAGGCAAAAAGTTTATGGGGGTTTTCTAGATGACAAATTGACATATGGAGATCAGCTTCTAGAAAACTCAGCTAGAATTTAGTCATCAACAACAGGTGAAAAATACTGATGGCTAACACCATCATCTCAGAAAATTGTGTGCAAAGGAGAATAATGTTGCTTCAGTACATTCCCACGGAAGATCATGATGCAGATATTCTGATGAAGGCGCTCACCAGGAGAAAATTCTAATACCATAGAGGCAGGATCGGGGTGAAGGATAATCCATTTATTGTTGAGAGGGAGTGTTGAGATTCAACAAGAAATTTCAACGCCCATGCCTAGTGTGGGACCATGAGGTCCAAGAAGCACCTACACTAGAGTGGGACCATAGGTCTTAGTAGCACCTACACTGGTGTGGGCTAAATTTGGTGCATGTCTATTTTAGTTATCCCTTAATTAAGATGGACAATAAAATGTAATATAATCTCAAAATAACTTGTAATATTTAAATGAGTGTGATAAATTCAGTTAGCTCATGAATTCTGAGTTAGAGGTAGTTTGTGAGGCATGCAGAGTAATTCTAGTTGTAATAGAGTTCAAAGTGCAGTGGTGCATTAGTCAATGCAGGTTGTAACCAGTTTAACTCAGTTAATTGAGTTAAAATCAATTGTGCTAGTTGTAACTATTAGATACACTAGTGAGAGATCAAGTGAATTAAATATTACTTAATTCACAATCAATGATCTCACATGCAACCAAGGATTTACTATTATTAATTGCAAGCATGTCAGATCCAGTGGAGATCCAGCTGAGATCTAGGTGAAAGGGAAGTTGACTATCAGTTGTAGGATTATTGGGTTTCACCCATGCAACCAAACACCCATTGGAGTGCCCATGATACTTGCACAGTCAAGGAAGGCCAAAATTCCTAAATAATAGGGATTGCATTCATTAGGCATTGTGCAAGCAATGGAGGCTGTCTGGAGGTAGTAAATTGGCTAAGTATTGGTCAGTTTTATCTGAGACAGTGTGAGACAATTAGCTATGTATAGGAGGTATCTTGTGAGAAGATTTGTATGTAATTGTTTCATGATTCCATGCTGAATATACAACAGAATATAGTGGGGTTTTGAGTAGAAATATTTCCCGGGAAATTATCTGTGTTGTGGCTTGATTGATTCTTCTTTGCTTCACGTGATTGGCGATTTTGTTCTTAATTCCACAATTGATTTGTTGAAGTGATTCAGTATTTAACTTTAGTGCATTGTTAGATCAGATTGAATCCATGATATACATGCTTGTTGTATAATTTCCACAAGGTATACAGTGGTATTCCTCTATCAAATGAGGTTTCTTTTTCATATTGCAGGGATGAAGACATTGAATCTGCCATTTTTCTTATTGAAAATCCTGACCAAGATGTCAGCAAGGGTTCAGACCCACACTGATGTTTCTGAGTATAGATTGTACCATCAAGCTTTGATCATAGTTCTAGTTGAAGAAGAGTTGGGAAAGAGAAACCAGACTTGGGACCATTTTTTATTCTATAGGGCAGGACAACCTGCACCTACACATCCGGTTCCACAACCAAACCCTCAGCCTGCAAAAAGAAGAACAAAGAGAAAGACTTAGAAAGAAAATATTCATAAGAAGGCCAAGAGAAAAAAAGAGAAGGTCTATGCAGTTAAGGCTAAAAGAAAGGTGGAAAAAGGAGAGAGCTCCTCAATAATAAAACCCAAGGCCATGAAAATAGCACCCCATTTTCCTCCATTTCCTAATTTATACACTAGAGCTAGAAGAGGAAGTTATGAAACTACAGATAAATCAAAAGAATAGGTGCTACCAGAAATTCCAGAAGCACATTTTCAGTATAAGTTGCAGAAATAATATCAGCCTACATCATCAGATGAAGAATTCCTTAAGGATGCTGGATATGAAATCACCAGCAAGAAGAAGAGATAAGAAGCTAAACCTATTGCTAGCACCTAAAAGAGGCATACAAGAGACAAAAATAAGTTTATACTTAAGTCCAAGGCTCTACATAATCCAAGCATAATTACAGAGGTTATTGACATTAAAGGTAAATACGAAGGTTCAAAAACAAAAAAAAATCCATGAAGAAAAGCAAGAATACAATTCCTTCATAGCACCACTCAGAGCCCTCAAAGAGAAGAAAAACACAAAAGGGTTCTAAGGAGGACAAACCCCCTATCAAGGAAAAAACTACAAGAGCAACCAGATCCAAATCATCAGCTGATGACATCAAAATTGACTTAGATAATCTGGCTGAAGCTGCAACACACATATAGGGAAGGTAAAAAGGTTTTTCATACCAGTACCTTTTTCTTATCAGTTACAATTTTCAACAGCAGCTTAGGTTTCATGGAATACAAGTCTACACAAAATTTTCAACATTTTTGTGTATTTTTGAAAAAGAAACAGGGCACTACCGGAATTTTCGATAGCACCTGTTTTAACTAAATTTTGACACTTGTTAGCAAGTTTTTCTTAGCCAATTAAGGATGGATAAGAACCCATAAAAAAATGGATAATACAAGTGATGATGAGAGGTGGTTATGAGGTTTTTGGAGGTATTATTAAATGAAGCTACATGGTTATTAAATACCCAAGAAACAAGGAGATAATTCAGCAGAAAAAGGGGGAGAATGGCAACGCATTCAACATTCCAACCCATAATTCTTCTCTTTTTTCTTCTTCATCTATCATTTCTGTTAGATTTCGATGAGATAAGGCTGTAATGTCTTTTGACACATATGTTATGTTAGAATTAATTTTTCTTTATTTTTAGAAGAGATGGAGTTGGTTCCTCTCTTTCTATATATACCACTTGTAAATATTATTTCCAGGTTGGATGTTAGTCTACCTGAATACTGAATATAATAAAAAATCTTTTTTCTTCATGTTGGAGGATTTTGTGACTCAAGGAACATCTAATGTGTGGCATGTCTCTTTTCTTTGTTAACTTCTTCTAAAATATGAATTGCGACAACTAGTAAGGTGTGAGTGATAAGTTGTTAAAGGATTTAACAGTAAATTATTTTCTTTCAGTTTTCTGCAAGTTATATGTGTTAGAGAACATGTCAATGAAGATATCATAAAGGATTTGTGGAATAATTTATACATGCTATCTGTTTTTTGAATGTTGTTTTCTTTGCATAAACTGATTTTATGTAAAGAGCTATCATCATATCTGTGTGACTAGTTTAGGATAGGAATATTTCCTGGAATAGGTACCAGTTGTTACACCATTTTTTTGGTCATCTAACCTATTATCATTAGATGGACCCAAGTACACCATGTAAGACCAATTTTACCCTAAGTAAAATTGCTTTCACTATGTGAAAAAACTTAGTAAAACAACTTTATTAAGTTGTTTATGGTCTAAACAAGAAACCCCAAAAGGAAATAATAAACAAATCTATATTTGTTTGTATTTCCTCAAGGAATAATTAATTAAACATCAATTTAATTATTATTCCTGGTCATATTTAACCCAAAACAAGGAAATTAATTAAATAAATCCTTATTTATTTGATTATTTCCTAGGAATAAGTTATTTAAACCTTATTTAAATAATATTCCTAGTTACATTTGACTAAATCATTTATAAATAATTAAATAAATCATTATTTATTTAATTATACTCCCACCATTTCCTTAAAAATAATAAATAAATTATTCATTTATTTATTATTTACAAATAAAGGATTGGACCCAAGTCAAAATCCTTTTCCCTCCAACAAATATAATAAAATATTCCTAAAAGGTGGTTCTAGAATCTGGTTAATAATATTTTATTCATGCACCAAGTTCTAGACTACCCTAATATTTTGTTATAAATAGAAGGGTTTTTCCTACCATTCATCACCTTTTGTTGCCTATGAGATCACTCTGGATCTTTACTCTTGGTCTGACTTTGAGCCATTATCATTGTCATATTTTCTATCTTTTCTTTGTGAGCTCCCTTTGAGTTCTATATTTTGTATAGGTTTTCTACACCAACAAGAGAGAAATTTTAGATCTGAAATGCTGAGGACTTTCAAGAACCCATTCCATTGAGGAGAACCGGTAACATCCTT